>NW_019379461.1:482412-493478 GCF_000648655.2 Copidosoma floridanum | reverse complement strand
TTGTAAAGTAATAATATAATAAAATAAATAAATTTATTTTAACGAGAAACTGTAGTGTAAACACTTTGGCACTGAATTCTACAGTAGTAAAAAAAAACATGTTAGGAAAACAAAAATCAAATAAATGTTTTCTGTTCATTCAAATGTCGACTTTGTTCGGAGGCTACAAAAAAGTGGATACCGGCTATAGAAGAAGAATTTTTAATGAGTTATCGCTGGAATAATATGCATGGTCCTCTGTTTTTATCATGCGAGGTCGGAGATAAAAGAAACAATAGGAGGGTGCTAAAACGAACCCTTATTATGAATTCAATGTGAGATAAAAAAATGTCACGTATACGTATATGTGCGTTGAAAAAAAAAGAATTTTTTAAGAATAATTGAAGAATTACCTAAATCTCTGTCGACTACAATCCAGATTTTTTTGTCACAAAAGAACTCTAGACCAGTAAAATTATTTATGAGAACAAATGGTGGACTTATGGAAAGAAGATTCAGTTATAAAGAATAAATAGAGATATTTGATATGAGTTTTGAAATGTAAAAATTTCATACGTCTACTACGATATTTTATACATCACAAACAATTGTTATTTTTGTTTATTAAATACTGCGAATGGAATTTTACAAAACAATGGAAATAGTGAAAAATGTTATTATTCACATTTCAAAGGCAGCATTATTCAATAGGATTGTTGTATTTAATTTTTTTTTTTTTAATACTCTCCATGAATTTTCCAAATATTTGAGCATCTTTTGTTCAGTTTTCAAATTAAATACATTTCAGTTCACAAAACAATTATATCACGCTTTCAATGCAAATTCATATGGTTGAATAAAAAAATCCATTATTATTTCATTACTTCAAATTCCTTTTACGTGCATCTACAAAAATAATTTGTAAAAACCAAAATTTTTACCCGAATTTCATCGTTACCTTATTGTCAAACCCCTTTTTTAAATGTCAAACCATGAGTTTCATTTTTAACTTTTTTGACGTTTTCAAAAATAAAAAAAAGCCACAAAAATTCTTGCAAATGCAAACAACGTTTCTCTCAGCCAGAAAACTTGATACCAGCCCCGCTTTTTCAAAAGAGAAAGATTCCACAATTTCCCTTTGAAAAACCAAAAAGCAAATATACAAAAAGAAACTCATCATGCTGTTAGTCGAAGTAGATAGCCCGAATGGATTTTATAACGTACACGCGTGCTCGTGCGAATCTAGGCTGTTTCAAAGCTCTAACTCTTATCCCCCTGTCTCTCCCTTATTCTCCATCCACCCGCCAGCAAAGCTTTCACCGTAGAACGGAAGTGGCCTCCTCCTGCAACTGGACACCATATACACACGCACAGGGATAGAAAATACAGTTGTCGGCAGCTATCTAGGTAGGGGTATAAATGTGGCATCAGCTGCAGTGGAGGTACCGGTAGGCCTGGGTTATATATACGTACACGTAATAAAGCTAGCCGGAGGTGCGTGCGGCGCTGCTATACCAACTGCAGCCGGTAGCTGCAGCGCGATAATCAATATCCAGGTGCGCGGCCTCCACGTACCTACCTTATACTCTCACTATCTCTACAGCTGCGCTGATTCAACTGCTCCTGAACTAGGCGATACGACGATGGGCGCGCGTAGGTGTGTATGACTACACGGTGACGTTACTACTCGTACTCCTACGAGCGAATTGTATGTATCCACATGGTATGGGTTTATATCCTGACCACGCTGAGCTTTTTCATTACTTTGTGTGGCATTGCTTGTGAAGTTCCAGACTTCTGCGGGTGTGGAATTTTTGATTTATCTGTTCATTGAATAATTCATCGGTCGATCAGTTGGCTTAGCGAATTTGATCAATCACTACACTTTACTGGAGCTTTAAGATTTCTGGAAAATTTATGAATTGCGTTAGATTGTACAAAAAAAATGGTGGGAAAATACCATTACGAATAAATGTGTGCACTAGAAAGTCTGAAGGTAAAGGAAATTAAATAAATTTTTTGTTGGACTGAGATATTTAATTACATCGAAGATTGGACACTTATGAATCATCTTGGTTTTAGGAAACACTCAGCTCAGTACTTGTAAGCAAAATAAAAATCATAAAAATTTTTTTCTACTTACTACATTTTCTTAAATCCCTACAGGGTCACTCTGCGCTTGCCAAGATGTCGTTGTACGTTTTGCATATACGTGATTTAGGGTAATGTATAACGTACACAGCGTGTGTATCATAACTCTTGGAGAACAAGCTGTACATAACAGAAATTGTATTCGTGTCCGTTGGGTTGAAAAATTCCAAAATATACTTCCAACCTTAGAGAATAATTTACATCAGAATTTGGTATATTTTAAATAGCGACTCCTGAAAATTCGTTTTGGTATTCTAATAAAATACTGTTTCGATATTTTGCGCAACTGCGTCAATGCAGTAATGTCCTAAAATTCATAAGAGTTGCATAAATTTTTTGAAATTAATGCATGCAGTCTAACGTCAAACAATTTATTCAATTATTTTATCAAATTCATCATAGAACGAATTTAATTTGTATACTGCGAATATGATAAAATCATTTGTATTCTGAAAATATTCTGAAATTGTTGAGGCTTTTAGAAAAATATTAATGAATATCTTTTTTACTCAGAAATAAAAGGAATTAAATATTATGTCATATTATAAAATATAAAATAGTAAATTGTAGTATAATGTGATCTCACATTGTATAATACTATTGAAACCAATTGAAAACAATATTGTATAACATGTGCATAATGTATAAAATGATACAAAATACGTATAATCCCATTGCAAACTTATTTCAGTTTTTATCCCTGCTAACACTTTCAGTTTGATCTCACGTTTTAATCCAACACGACTTTCATTGA
This sequence comes from Copidosoma floridanum, assembly GCF_000648655.2. The sequence goes on along the minus strand of NW_019379461.1, from coordinate 490,594 downwards.
GATTGACATTCGAGTAACTTTCGATCGGTGAAGCTACAAATTCCAGAACTCTCGAGCCTTATTCAATCTAATCCACCATCATTCATCGATTATTGGATATTTTTAAATTAGATACGTGAAATAGTAGTCACAGCTTGCAGTGTATTTTACTTTTTTCCATCTCATACACGTTAATTCTGAAATTCGTCTTAATCTGTTGAAGGAGTTGTCTACGATATAAGGGTCATTTAACTGATCAGCATCGTAATTAATTACAATTATCTCTTTATCAATGAATTAATTTCTTATCGGAACGCATGGAAAATATTAATAAACAAATATAACCACTTATTTAAAATAATGTACATCAGGCGCTTTGAAGTATTAATACGTCATCGGCAAATCCATTTAAGATGGCGTCATTCCATTAAACCCGTCAGACAAAAATCAATGAGAGCAAGAATAGCACATAACATGGTATCGGATTTCCATTTAACGTAAATTTCAAGTGCGGCGCTCTATTGCACAAATATACGAGAAACGCGTGTAGGATTGTTTGTATATGCCAGAGTTGGCCGTCGGTTTAATCGTGCCTAACGGCATCGTTTGTTTTTCCGAGCCTTGCAAACAGATAAAACACAATCAAACCGTGAATTCGAGCCCACCACATGATGGAACACGTTTACTACTGTTCTCGTTTCTTTTTTCTTCTTCGAATTATTGTTTACTTTATGGCGAGTCGTTTCCATACCTTTTTATGAGTCTGAAAATAATTCTATGCCAAAAAAAAGAAGGAGAACACATTGGCTGATGTTAATGCGAGTAGAACACGTGTACGAGCATCAAAGTCTACACGCAACTGTACGAGTTATGAACCACCAGTCGTGCTTTACATTTATTGTCGTGGAAAAATATTGCTGGTTTTTATTGCAACGCCAAATATACGAACATTGTTTTTTTCTATACTTTCGAGAGCTACGAGGAGAAAATTTAGGTTGCTTTGTCGCTTTTGTGGTAAAAAAATTTTCACTGCTGTTTTACCAGTTTACAATACAAACCTAAATACTCGTAGCCCTAAAAAATAGAATCAAGCTTGAATCAAAATATTAATAACCACATGATTTCAAAGCCAAGAGTAATCTTTTAATCGACCACCACAGCTAATGTTTGTATTTTATTCGTGCGTCACAATTTTTCAAACAGCACAAGTTGCACCTCGACGCGCAAAAAATTCTCCAGTGGGTCATTAGGCAACTACTTCCTGTGCGAATGACGTGTTTTTATAAACGCGGATTCACACAGCGCATGCGAAGCAAGTGATAAAAGTTCCAAGCGACTTTTAATCAGAAACTTTTCTGCGTCTTCCTGGACTCGCCAGAAAATCCAAAAAGTTAAGTTTTGTAGTTGAAAAATAGTTCGGAAGTAGCCTTGTGCGAGTGGACCCATTGGTCATTGGACTGGAAAATATTTACCGTGGTCACAAATAAACTTTTTCATTATTATTATTATCATTATTATTATTATGATTATTATTATCATTGTTATTATTGTTGTCATTATTACTATTATCATCATCATTATTATTATTATTATCATTATTATTATTATTACTCCAGACACGTGGTTTCTTAGGCAATCATACATCAATTAGATAGGGAGCAAATAATAAAATTTCGCGGTGTTTGCTGAATTGTTATAGATACATCGTTTTGCCACGAGATAAAGAAAGACAAATATTACGTGATCCTCTTACCACCTGTGACTGCATCTTCCATATAGATTAGCGAAATCCGATAATCATTAATCGGTAAACTTTCCAATTCCCACTCGATCGACTCGCGCGTCTTATCGCTAAATAATTGAGAGCGACAGAAGCTTAGCGCACAAAGTTTTTCGTTACATGCGATCGCACGTGCGTTCGCTGGTGAAAATAATATCTGTTCGGAGAAGAATTTTCAATAAATTATTCATCCATCCATCCATCCGAGCGGCTAATGCTCATTCACCTCTGCTTTTACGATGGAAATCGGGACACTTTTCCGCGCATAATTCACCCAAACTACGATCATGCACATATATATTTGTGGGTTTTCTCTCCTTCTTGTTGGCGTTCCGAGTTAACGGGTATGCGTAAGAACGCGAGCTTTACTGATTAATTCTACGGAAAACCTTTCCGTGATCTGGTTTTAATATGAGAAGGTATATCGGTTTCCATCTCTGATCAAATAACGTCGATGATTACAGTTCTCCGAGATATAGTTGGCCATCAATTTTTTCTAGCACACGTTGCATTATTGAAAGCAGACAGTAAACACACTTTTGTTAATTTTATCTGTTAGTTTGAACAACATGGGGCTTTGTACGTCGATAAGCTTCAATTTTTGAGGATAAATAATGGCCAGTCAAGCAATTGACTTGTAAACTTTCATCGATCGTTTGTTTTACAATATATTATTGGCTCCAAAAAGGTATTACATATTGCAATCGAAATGGCAAAAGATAAATAAAGTTTATCAAAGAAAATTATCTATAATGTGATAGGTTAATTGGACATACATCGTACTACTACTTTCCCTCTTGTCAATTTACATAAAATTTTACAAAGTATATCCACACCACTACATTGAATAGTTTGTACTCAATAAATTCGCAGTAAGCATATCTCGAATAAGTAACTAATTACATTCCCGTAAGAAGCAAAGCAAAGTTTAGGCTTGTTACAAGTTTGCTTCATGAATATGAAAATTAAATGTATTTTTTGACTGAAGCACTTAAGTTCAGCTGCAAATTAAGAGTATAATTAGAGATGTTTCATTTTAGGTAATATTATTATGACTTTTGCATCATCTCGATAGCAGTTTTACTGAGTAAGTATTTTATTTTGAGATAACAAATCTCAAGATATTGTACATTTGAGTAAGTAGAACACGTCCTTTTGATTATACTTATAATTGTTGAAGTGACTATTATCTGAAGATTAAGGAAAAACAACTCTTAAGAATCACCCACATCACGAAAGTAACTAATCACTTTTACGAAAATATATCCACGACTATCATGCCACTCAATTTATTCCTGTCTACATCTACAGATTTGAATTTCACAATGAGCCCTGCATAAAGTTGAATGCTGGTATAATGGGCTAAGACCATTGAAAAAGTTCAGACGCTCTTTCTACACCGAAGAGATGGAAATAAAGATTTGGAAATAAACTTTCGTGACACTTTGGTAATCGATTACAAGTAAGCAGTTAAACTTTAGCTCCAGCAGGTCGCTTAAAAAAATCTCTCTCTTGAAAGCCGGAGCAAGTTTTATAATCGATTAAAATAATCCTTTCAAGATCGGTCAAATAACGAGAAATTGAAGACGAAAGAGATGGAGAAACTTTATTACCCATCAAAGTAGGCACTGAGCAGTATCAATAAGGACTGAGTTTACATTATTACACCTTCAATGTATTTGATACTATTTACAAAAATTACAGTTCTTGGCTATTGTAAACCACCTTTTTACAGCTCCTTAAGAGCACTGTCAAATCTATCATTACCCCATGACAAAATATTACAATGTACCATGAGATGAGAAAGATTTTTATGAGTAATTTTAGAAAAGTACAGGAAAATTAATTACGCCACTAAGAAATTTTCATGATTCTCTCCTATCCTTTTTTATCCTCTATTCAGATGAATTAACTTCGATACATTTTATTTATGTCTTACATTGATTTTCATTGAAATGCATCATAATGTGGCATGAAATTTTTCTCACTTAATTGAGAAACTACAGTTAATCAATTGATACGTTTTGTGATAATGTCTCAGCATGTTTAGAAATTTTTTGTCGCTGTGAAAACATAAATATTGAGATAAACTCTCATAACAACATATGGTAAAGAATATAACTTTAACATTTATTTACTTCATACAGCGAGCCACAGAAAATATTGAAAAAAAAAAGTCAAGGTGATTGCACATACATTAAAAAAAAAAACAGATTTCCAAAGCCTTTTACAGCGATTTGTGCATTTTTATCGGACTTTTGACAATCCTTAAATGAAGTAGCATAAACCGAATGTGCTAAGACAAGAGTGTGAGTTAAATGCAATCCTTATGTAAACTTTAATTCAGGGATAAATTTAATTTTACTCAATCATCTCTTTAATTTGTGCTGCAGTACTTAGTTGATATTGATCCACTTTCACAACAGCTCGCGTACATCGGCAAGTCTTCTTGAGCAAACCCTCTGTACATGTATAGATGCGCATCTCAAGTCTAGCAAACGTGGAGAGTTTCGTCAAATACACGGCACACACAGCCACTGTGTACCTGTATATTTATACATAGAGAGAGAGAGAGCGAGAGAAGGGGCAAGCTAGTGCCTGGGGCTAATTTCTCGATTCATTACGCCTGGGATTGGCACTCGTCGGCTAACTACTACCACTACTGTACTCTGCTGTACTGTACGAAGATACCACCTTGTGCGTGATCCACCCCAGCACAAGCACATCAGCTGAAGCAGTAATAATAGCAGTCATCGTTGTTAGGCTGTGGGGTATATATATATATATATATATATATATATATATATATGCAGTTTGGGCTCGGAAATGTGCCGAGTCTAGCTGAACGGCTGAGAGCGACGGGTGAGCGACATACTGAGGGTCCGACTATGGGGCCTTCTTACTCCGTACAGTCGGCATGTATTTAACGAGCTTCTAGCACGCCAGGCATCCTCGCTGAAAATTACCGTTTGCGTTTGTCGTTATTTACATAAATGAGCTACCACAGTCACTAAGATCTAAAGACCTCAATGAGTTGCTTTGAAAATAATTGAAGAAATGATAACTAAATAACGTCTCATTCAATTGTACTGTGATCGTTACATCAGGATAAGCAGCAGCATAGAAATATTATCGTCCGGCCGTGAAACCAGTACGCTTTATCTCCTCCCTTAACCCTTTATTCTCCATTTTACAAACAATTAGTTTCCTTCAAATACAGCATACGTGAATTAGACGTAGACCACACGGATTCACGGACACAGGCAAAAAAGTGATAAAAATGTCTGGTAAATAGTAGTCGTGGGCGATTGTGAGTTGAAATGAAGGATCCCGTGTCCGCTTTGCTTTGAGCCGTCACCGATGCTCCGTCTAGGATTCTCGTTGGAACGAATCAAAACGAAAAATCGCCGCGAGCTTGGCAATAACTTTTCGCAATTTTCAAGCTTCAAGCTCCGGGACAAGATTGAAAGCAATCAAATTACTCGAGTTTTTATCTCGTCAGCGCGATGAGACTCTTCGTGCTCTAAGCCTCGAGCGTTGTTCTAGTGTCAGTTGCTGTTGCCACGAGAGTTTCGAGGTTTTATGAATAGCTTGCTTGTTTTTTTTTTTTTTTTTTTTTTTTGCGTTTCAAAGTTGAAGAAGGGATGATATTTCGTAAAAAAAATCAGTCTTTACGAGACCTTGTGCTTGCATTTTATCACCTGATAAGAAAACGAACAGGACCATTCAGATCCACGACATGAAAAGGATTCACTCCATTTACTGGGCCTTTCTGAGATCTTTATGCAAAACGTTAAAGCGATAATACGGTACATTATTACATGTGTATTGCTATCATAACATATTATTATTACATCGTAATATATTACAGTGCAATATTCGTTTCAGATGAGTAAGTTCTGAAGAAATAGATAATTCAAGCTGTTATAAATAGATAATTTAAAATTAATATATTGTTCTTGAATTGTATAATTTTACATTTCCCTGTTGTCTTAAAAAAATTAAAAAACTCATGAAAACGCCTTTCATTGAAAAAAAAAAAAAATTATCTTGTAAGAACCTACTTTTCTAGTAATACATATTGCATTGATTCCTATTTTTATCGTTTATTCATTACCGGAAACATAATACACATGCATGCACGGAGTTGTCACTCTGCAAAAATTTCGTATTATTTTTACTTCTAGACACTAATTAAAATTTAATTAAAAATTAAAAAAACACTTTTAAACGAGAAATGGAATGTACGTAGAAAAATTTAACTTGGAACATAAACAATAAAAAAAAGAAATTTCGTATTTCGTGAATTGAAAAACTCTTTTTCATTAAAATCAATAACTATGGAGCTTTTGTACTGCACCACTACTGGGATTGTTTTTGCTTTGTTCCAAGGCAATCTACCTTATTGCTCAGCAAACCCATCCAATCCATATGCAATACGACAGGTATATACATCCATCGGTACACGAGCTGAGAGCTCCCAAACTGTCAGACTTATCACCCAAATTTCATTGTGTATGACATGCGTGACGCTGCACAATGTATATAGCCCCTGCAGAAAACTCTCCGAGAGAATGGCGTACAAGAGGGCAGGTGAGTTCGAGGACGCCGAGATGGCACCTATTATGTGTATTCCCGGTTGTAGCTAACTCATTTCGGCGCGCTAGATTTACCGGATTACGGAAACGGAATTGGATTTTGTTGGATGGCAGTCTGTTTCGATGAGCTTCAGGAACGAAACTGACTTGTAACTTGGTGTTGTGTGCCGTAGCACGTATTCACCTACAATAGAAGATTCTGGTATCGTATCAGTACTGTTGACTATCAATGAAAATGCATGTCAACGGGGTACAACTGCTACTCTTATTTTTATTAAAAAAAATCATTCGAAAACAATACAAAAATACGTGATGAAGAAAAAATGAGTAGAGTTTTTTTTTTTTTTTTTTTTTTTTTATATACGATGATCATTTGCAAAACTTGTTATATAATCACGCACCAATTTTCTACTTATAATTTTGATACCTTTTCTCAATTTTAAATAAAAATCCAACCCTAATCGTGCCGTGTCAAAGCCACTATTTCTGTTTAATTTTAAATGTGACTGGTTGCAACTTCAGTAACTTAATATTAATGTGTCATTGATCGGATGCATAGTCATTATTTTTTTTATTTTTTTTTTTTTTCAATAAAAATTTCTCTTTCAGAGTTAAAAAACAAATCAATTATACATACTGAATTCTACCTACTAAAGCATAGCCTACACTTTTCTCTGTGATAATTTATTAACATTTTACTGTATGTTCCAAACGCCCTCAAAAACTATTACATGATAGTCGTATTGTAAAAAATCTCGATATGATTTTTCAATCCAAACAAGGTTTTCGCAGTAAAGCCCAACATCGTTTTTGATTATTTCTGAATCGGAATTCCGATTACCCCAACTAATTTTCAACTTTAAGTCTCAATTGGCATTACGATCGTAATACTATCCAATTTTGCTTCCAGCTTTATCCCAGTTAAAGCACAAGTGGCAAATGAGCGCAGAGTTTTTTGCAACTTCTCCTTTCTTTGATGCAAAGAAAAAATACCCACCCCACAAATGAATCATATACAAACAAGACCCACCATGTATATGTATCCATGCCCAAGTAAAAGAGAAGTAACGAGATCATTTTATCACTACGCAAAGGAATATACGGCTCCATTCGTTACTGCTCCACATTTGTAATCATAATACCTCGTTGGGACGATTCCGCAGTAGTACCCCTTGAACTCCTTGTGTATGTATACGATGACGATGTCGCTTCGAACTCTGCAATTGTGAAAATTCAGGAAAAAATTTTTTTGGGATGCGCATCGTACACACAGAGATGCTTATCTTTTTTCCTCCATTAAGGGCGTCTACGTTCAGCTGCAGTTATTGTAAACGATAAACGTGTATGTGTTTCTACTCGTCACATTCTTTTAGTGTCTGTAAAGCGCAAACAATTATTATTTTTTTCATTTTTTTCAATGGGAAAAAAAATCATGACAAAGTTTGACTAAGAAACACATTCTGCCTTACCCCTTGATTAAACAAGTATTTAATGAAAAATAATATTAATCTTTCAATGAAGAAAAAAAAAAAAAAAAAATACTATAAAAACTGAAAGAAAAATCTAATTTTATTATTCAAAGTTCAGTTTTTGCAAAATACAAAATTTGTGTTTGAAGAATCAGTTTATCTTTGGCAATAAAAACACGATATCCGAGAAGTAAATGCAAAGACAAAATGCGAGAGTAAAACTGAATTAGGGACCACTCGAATGTACACAAATAAAATCGCGAAACTCACGTTTTATCGTTCCTAAAGCGTGAATGTAATTTCACGGTGTGCACGACGCGCAGCTGTGACCCCATATACATATATATAAATATATA
>NW_019379461.1:457478-477460 GCF_000648655.2 Copidosoma floridanum | reverse complement strand
AAATTTAATTTTCTCGTTTAAAATCTTAAGACAATATAATTAATACAAAAAAAACATGTATTTTTTTTTTAAATCTACAACTTTTATGCTTAACATTATATTTACCAATATAACGTAGAAAAGTTTAATGCTATAAAACGAGTTTGTGTCCTTTCTTAAATGATCTACATGAAAAACCTCGCTTAACCCAAAGCCTCATTTTAAAGAGTACAATGTGCAATACAAAAAAGTTTTTTTCGTGATCTACAACTTACCGTTAAACGAAAATGTGTAAAATACACGCAGTAAACGTTATATAACCAACTATACTTTCTTCTTCAGAGCACTTCATGAAAAGTGTTCGGAATTTTTGTCTCTTCAATGAAACTTGCCCAAATTGGAACCATCAGATAAGATTTTAAAAGCAAAGTTATTTACAAAATTTGGGCTCAATCAAATAAAAATTAATGAAGTTCGTCAAAAAACTTCTTTTTTTACATGCACATTAGGCTCAAAATTTGTTTACGTTGAAAATGAATGATTTATGAGTGGTTACACCTTCTGATCTGACAAAATTAAAAAACACGCACACGTATTGGCCGTACATTAAAACTAAAATTTGATACGGTTTCTAATCCATTGCTGTTACACTATTTTATCACATGAAGAACATCTTAATCATAACTGCTGCACGGAAGTAACTTATTGTTTTGCTACAACGAAAAGTGTTTTCAGACTTACATTGTCAACAGTTACCATAAAAGAGTGACAAAGCCCAGATTAAAAAAAAATGCAACTTTTCACCTCTGTTGAAAAAAATACTGACTTTCATCCTTTAAAACTCAAATAATCTTAAAAGTAGCTAATAAAATTAGTTTTACTGTACCAACATTATATACTTTTAGCATGATTAAAATTAAAAGCGTAAAATTTAAAGCCATCATAGTGAGCGTTCTCTAAACCAGGGGCAAAACCAAATCAAAAGGACACATAAAAAAATCTATAAACTTCTGCAAAAAACCGCTGATGCAGCAAAATATACTATTTTCATTTAATCTATTTTAAGTGTCTTGTATTTTCTATAGAAAAAATTGTGAGTTTATCAATTATTTACAATAATTATAAATAAAATAAAATGATTATAAATAATTCGTAGAATAAAAATAAATAAAACAGTTTCCAAAATTTAGTGTGTAAATATTTATTATTTGAGATTACATCAAGAAATTGCATACAATCCAAATAACACATTTAACTGTAAAGTTAAAAGCACTTGATCATCACGCATAAAACTCAAAAGCAAATTACAAAACTTACAATGAACTATTGTTGTTAACTTTTTTAACAACATCTCGAATATTTTTACTGAAATTCGAGAAAATTTCACTATTCGACTAAACTATTTGAAATAGAAAGGTTCTATCATCACACAAAAATCTGAAAAGCATATTCCAAATTTACAATAAATCATTATTAATATCTCTTTCCAACAATTTAATTTTGAAATTGGTGCATAAATACCAGACGACTTCAATTACAAAAATTAAGCAAGACAAAAAAAGACAACAGCCAAATACGTACATTATTTTTCTGTACTGCGATAAGATTTCATTTACTTCGAAAACTTTCGTTCTCTTGTTTGTCCACTTCAATTGTTTGTATAAACTAATTTTCCGTGATTTTTTTAACGATAGATCAATAAAACCTGTTTCATGTAGTTTGAGGACTTCTTTTCGAAACTTGTCAGCGTATGAAGAAAAAAAAGGAAACGATATAAATCTCAGCCGTTCAAATATCGGTTCTTTTACAACATGCAAAATCCAACCATCTACATTATTCCCGTATTGAGCAATTAGTGACTTTCCCTGTTCGGAATTAACTTCACATCCACCTGTTTTTCTGGTATCAATCAATGATTTTATACACTGATAACGTCCATCTTCTGTACCAAATACACTCGATAATCTTACTATGGCTCTAATATGTGGATGTCTATCCATCCACAATACAGATTTTGTGTCAGAATGAACTGACTTGTTTATATTTAGATTGATGATATCTCGCAATGTATCGATTTTACGAAACTGATCATGATTAAGCTGAAAATTAATGATTATTTCAATGATTTGTGCTGAAAAAGTAACACTGATAACTGTTAAGCTTAGTAAAAGACATCTGTCAAAAAATTCTTGAGGTCTGAATGAAATGCCGTTTCCCAGAACAAGATTAGTAATGTTATATAGTGACCAACCTGTTTTGTTAAATTTAAAAAGTCTTATGCTGATCAAAGTAATTAAAAAAAAGACAACAAGAACGCATGCTGTTAATATTAAATTATATACATTATAGTACTGCACATTTTCGGATAATTCAATTAAAAAATTGAGTATATAAACAAATTTTTAAATACTTTGACACTTTTTTCTTCTAAATTTATTTTCCTTTTAAAACGTAATGTATTTTGTTACTTTCTCTGGACAAAACTTTTCTCAAGTACGTACATTCTTATGAGTGACATCACAAATATTTTTTGATACGAATACTGAATGATATTTTACGTAAAAAATTATATTTCAAAGCATTCAACAAAGTTATTGGGCGGGAATTTAAAAAAATCATCCAGCAAAAAGGTTGTAGACAACTGCTTACGACATACAACGAGGACGAGCATAAGGTGGAAATAGCGTTAATTATATGACACAGCTGAACTGCTGTGTAAAGTGGTGATTGGATTATCTGAAGCATGATTCGAAGCAACGTTTCGAGATAACTTCTAACAGAAACAAATAGTACTCTGCATCTGGATGTGAATAGACTCTATGAGCACAACTTGATTCCGTTGGATAAATTATTGCAATGTTCATCGAAAGAGTTGTATTTAAAAAACCCCCTAAACAGAGTTATAACGTTTAAATTGCCTTTACTGAAAGCTCGAGGAAAAAACTATGAGTATGATTCGGCTTAACTGCTACGAAATTTCATACAATCATGCTACCTGAAATCCAATCATCGAGTAAAATAACTTGGTTAAATTCACGAAAACAAAATGTGACTCAACAACGCAAATGAATGTTAACCAACGAAACTGAGTTGCATGCGATATTAGTGCCAAGTGCAGCAAGCAAGCTCCATTATGTTTGCACGTATCCTCTAGCATTTTCGTTAATTAAAGCTCCACAGACCAACAGTAGGGTTCTCGCTACCCACACGAATTCGAGATGCGCAACCTAGTACGCTATACATTTATCAATTCTGTACGAACCATCACGGACAGAGTTGATGTAACGCAACAAAAGTAGTATCTTATTTAAAAAAACTTTAGTGCTTAATTCAACTGATCGATGTATTTTTTTTTTTTTTTTTTTTTATGCTATAAATTACCATTACTATTCAGCTGTATTATGTTGTAATTTTGGTGTTGTTGCTGTAAAATTATATTTTTAAGCTACTTTAAGGTATTTTTTACAAATTTTTTTTAGAGCATTCGAATTTAATCTCAGATAAAAGCGTGTTGTTCCAAATTGTACAATTTTTTAAAGATCTTCTATCCCCTTGTCACACACAGGTTAAAAATTTAATTTGTCAAAGAAGTAGACGATTAAATTTTACATATTAATGTATTTCGAACGTGTAAAACCCAAATTTGTAAATTATATTTAAAAACTAAAGCTTTATTTATACATAGCGAAAAGTTCTTTTTCTAGATTTACACCTATTCATGACTTCCCATGAGGTGGAACTGTTAACTTGAAAAGTAGGGAACGTGTGAAACTTTGATTTTTCAAACAAGTTCAGCTTAATTTTGATATTAATTTTTAAATTTTTACTCAGTTATATGTGTAAATGAGCTGCTCCAAGCTCCAAAATAATTATCATTAGTGGAATGAGTCGATTCACGGTGGCTTATTGGCGTATGCATAAACTGCACTTAACTGACATTGAATGTACAGAATAATTTTGTATAGTGTACCAAAATAGCGCAGTTAAGAAAAATTGATTAAGATATCCTAACCTTGGAAATTGTCACTGATTAATGAATAATTATTTGCAACAGCAATACTTGGTCTTAAATGTATCAAATGTTTCGAAGATGATTTTCATGCATCAAATGTTCATATAACGGGTATTTATACTTTCGGGATAATACCAGAGTTGAGCATGAATACTTATTCAATTTTTTTTTAATTTGAGTTTTAACAAAAACTGTAATGTATTTTTCATGCCAAAAATATTTTTTTATAATTAGTACTTTCTGTTTGAAGCAGTAGAGATGGAAAATTTCCCTGTGTAGACTAAGAAACTTTTTTTTTGCTAAAACGTTGTCATTATACTTAAATGGGTGCAGCCTGCTGTAGAATTATCATTTACCCTATGACTCATTAATAAATAGAAAATGCAATTTTATTTTAGTACAATGTTTTGTTGAAATATTTTTTTGCTTTTCCTGACCGTACTTCGTAGATAGTATAGAATGCACCCTATATAATTTGAGTTAAATTTAACAAAATTTTATTCTATTACTTGTTATCTCAAAATAAATTCATGTTGAAAATATATGTTCTTTACCTATCTATGAATACATCGATACAATAACATTGCCTACAAGACTCAGTCACGTCCTAGCTTTATAAACACAATCACCTCAAACCAGAGTGTATATTAAGCTTTATTACATTATACATAACATAATGTGTTACCAAAGAATAATTGTATTATTTTCCATTTTCACATTTAACTGTGTCAAAACTTATAGTACATCCACTGTTACGGCTTATTTCACGGAATACGTAAAAAAAAACTTGTCAATTTTTGAATAGTATTGCCTATTTTCGAAAATAACCTGTGCAAATACGAAAAATATTTTTCCGACCTCGGGTGGTTTTGGGAGGCTGGTACTTCCTCGGGCGAAAAAGCAGTTTTCCGGAACTCGTTCGAAAAGTCTCCTTTACGAACCTCGTTACGTCCCTCGCCTTCGTCTCGGGCCGCAAACCTCTCGGTTCGCAAACAGAGACTTTTCAAACTCGTAGGAAAACTACTATTTCTTATTAGTTGGTCGCAAAATGTAACCTTTTTTATTAGTAAAATTTAAATATCGCAGGTCATAAACGGCATAAAAGTTCCAGCTGGTACATGTACTGGTAGAGTGATAGATATTTTTTCTGGTAATAACTTGAACATGACTAACCAAATACTAACTATTATCATTATTAAAAGCTGTTTTAAATCATATTGGTGAATGTTTTTAACCTATCATTACCGACTTCGAGCTCTTCAACCGCACCCAAAGTTTGATCAATTGTGCCGTTTTTACCATTTTTCAAAACTTATTTCTATGACTAGACTATTGTACTTAGAAAAAAAAAATTGTTAGTCTATGCACATNCGTTGATAGTATAGTATAAACAGTATATAATTTGAGTAAATTAAACAAAAATTTTTTCCTATTATTTGATTATTTGTTATCGCAACATGATTTCACGAAAAAAAATATGTTTGTTCTACTTGTTTATGCTTATATCGATACAATAACTTTGTTTACAAAACTTAGTCACATCCTAGCTTTGTGAACAGAATCACCTAGAGCCAGAGTGTGTATTTGGCTTTGTTACTTTCTATGTAACATAATATAATAATGTATTACCAAAGAATGATTGTATTATTTTCCATTTTTACATTTCCCTCTGTCAATAGTTATAGTACATCCAATGTTACAACATATTTGATGGAATATGTTAAACACAATTTATCGATTTTGCATATAGTCCTGCTCATTTCCAAAACAAGTTTTCAGCGACTTCTGCGAAAATCGTAAGAGAAATATCTGAAAAAATTCTAACTACAATCATTAACGTAACAGAATTAAAAACAAATCACCATAACAATCGAATCAAGAGCGTAGGCAATATTTTAAGCAAAACTTATCAAAGCAGTTCAATGTATGGGATTATTGTGGAAAACAACATCGACACCGTCGTTCTAAGAAAATTTAAAAAATGTATAGATGTTATAGATAACTACACTGAGAAGACACCACGACCACAATGCGATATTTTTTTAACTAGTACTAGTAAAAAAAACTTATTTAATAGAGTTTTTCGAATTTGGTTGGCCAAAAAAATTCTTGGACATTGTTTTGTTTCAACTCATGGAACTTAAAAATTACAACTTAAAGCATGTATCAATTAGACAAATCAATTTAAAAGTAGTGGTTTATCAATACAACCCATTTAACCGTTTGCTAACAGTAAACACTTTTCCTCCTAAAACTGCACGGTTTTATGACAAGTTAAAAAATCTACATCAATATAAGTTATTTCGTGGAATTATGAACGTATTCGTAAAAACACAAAAAAATATTTCCCAAAAAAAAAACCATTACTCTTTGAAGATATTAGGAAAAGAAAAATTAAGATACTTATATTTTCCTACTATATTTTATAGCTCAGGGGATCAAAAATACCTACACAGACTTCTGTTACGAATCTCCAACGGTTTCCAATCTCTCGATCTCTTCACTCGACCCAAACGACATTCTACGATTAATTGCGAATCAAAGCGAAGCTCCATCCATTCCGTCGTGAAAATCGATACGACGAAAGAATCTCGGAAGGTGAGAACAAACGATCTCATTTATTTGATAAATCTTTCGAGGAATCCGAAGGCGTGAAATGATTTTTCTTTTGACTCAATACCACCCCCTCCCCATTCGTTCAAATGTCACATAAACAGGGATACATTCGCGTTTCAGGTAAATGCTCAGGTAGGTACTCCAATACAGAGGCAGGCGCGTGAGTGAGCTTTAAATTATGCGTAGCGCGCCTGGAATGGGAGATTCGCTCAGTTCATTAGTTACTCTTTCGCGTCTGATGAATATTCGCAGCGTACGGTCCAGCTGTTATTGCTGCGTGGGTTGTGCTGTTCGTTTGTTATTTAAAAAAATTTTTTTTTTATCGTCATTTTCTGTATTTGTTACTCTCATCATGTGCTTTATTTCTGAATTAAATAAAGTTTTTTTCAATTACATCTGGTCGTGTTGGACTATTAATAAATGTAAGTGTATATTGAAAGGACGTATTTTTTTCAAGGAAGTTTATACATTACTACACGAAGGAAATTTATGAAAATTTAGCATAAATTAAAAAAAAAAAAACTAATTTTACGGTGATTTAAATGTGACAGTGTAAAATATAATATAGTTTTTTCATGTTAGGTGCACTAGATGTGGAGTTGATAAGTCCGGAAAATTTGAAAACGTTTTTAATTTTTACTTCAACAGTAGCGTTTCATTGTACTGTACTCATAAGATAAAATAAAATAAAAAATTGATTTTGCTAAAATCATTATTAGCTTTACTGCTTATATGTTAATTTTTTTTCCTTAAAATTAATTAAATAATCTGTTAGCACCTAATAAAACGAAGAAATCTTCTGATCTATTTTGATAAAATACTTTCATAACCAAGAGCATAATGATATAAAATGAACAACATGATAACAAAAAAGCCCTTAAACATTTTCCACAAGAGGTAAGCAAAGGTGAATTTGTGTGCTTAAATAAAGTATATAAAATAAGTACAAAGGGTCTAAAAAAAATTTATCATGATTAAAAAGTCGAGTTAATGTAACATGCGGCTAAATTTCTACATGCAAAATAAAAAGTGTTGCGTGTAAGGCACAACTGATTCGCGTATTTTCAGAGCAAAAAGAGTGAATTAATTTAAAAAGTTTCATATGGAGACCACTCTTGTTGTTCAATATCATTTAAAAACAAGTTGTCTATTATTTTTAGTTTTTAATATGAAAATTAATTAACAAAATATTTTGATAGTAAAGTTCAAGTAAAATAAAAAAAAATTACAAACTATTGAACAAATATTCAAGCATTTTATGACGATTTTAGTTAATTCATATCTTAGGACTACACTATACAAAAAATAACAAGTGCAAAAAATGTATTTCAAAGAGATTTATAAGTTTTGCGTTTAACATTTTGTATGACAGTAATATGCAAGAAATTATATGCTATTAAAAGATTTTATAGGCTGTTTTTTTTCAATTTAATTTTCTCGTTTAAAATCTTAAGACAATATAATTAATACAAAAAAAACATGTATTTTTTTTTTAAATCTACAACTTTTATGCTTAACATTATATTTACCAATATAACGTAGAAAAGTTTAATGCTATAAAACGAGTTTGTGTCCTTTCTTAAATGATCTACATGAAAAACCTCGCTTAACCCAAAGCCTCATTTTAAAGAGTACAATGTGCAATACAAAAAAGTTTTTTTCGTGATCTACAACTTACCGTTAAACGAAAATGTGTAAAATACACGCAGTAAACGTTATATAACCAACTATACTTTCTTCTTCAGAGCACTTCATGAAAAGTGTTCGGAATTTTTGTCTCTTCAATGAAACTTGCCCAAATTGGAACCATCAGATAAGATTTTAAAAGCAAAGTTATTTACAAAATTTGGGCTCAATCAAATAAAAATTAATGAAGTTCGTCAAAAAACTTCTTTTTTTACATGCACATTAGGCTCAAAATTTGTTTACGTTGAAAATGAATGATTTATGAGTGGTTACACCTTCTGATCTGACAAAATTAAAAAACACGCACACGTATTGGCCGTACATTAAAACTAAAATTTGATACGGTTTCTAATCCATTGCTGTTACACTATTTTATCACATGAAGAACATCTTAATCATAACTGCTGCACGGAAGTAACTTATTGTTTTGCTACAACGAAAAGTGTTTTCAGACTTACATTGTCAACAGTTACCATAAAAGAGTGACAAAGCCCAGATTAAAAAAAAATGCAACTTTTCACCTCTGTTGAAAAAAATACTGACTTTCATCCTTTAAAACTCAAATAATCTTAAAAGTAGCTAATAAAATTAGTTTTACTGTACCAACATTATATACTTTTAGCATGATTAAAATTAAAAGCGTAAAATTTAAAGCCATCATAGTGAGCGTTCTCTAAACCAGGGGCAAAACCAAATCAAAAGGACACATAAAAAAATCTATAAACTTCTGCAAAAAACCGCTGATGCAGCAAAATATACTATTTTCATTTAATCTATTTTAAGTGTCTTGTATTTTCTATAGAAAAAATTGTGAGTTTATCAATTATTTACAATAATTATAAATAAAATAAAATGATTATAAATAATTCGTAGAATAAAAATAAATAAAACAGTTTCCAAAATTTAGTGTGTAAATATTTATTATTTGAGATTACATCAAGAAATTGCATACAATCCAAATAACACATTTAACTGTAAAGTTAAAAGCACTTGATCATCACGCATAAAACTCAAAAGCAAATTACAAAACTTACAATGAACTATTGTTGTTAACTTTTTTAACAACATCTCGAATATTTTTACTGAAATTCGAGAAAATTTCACTATTCGACTAAACTATTTGAAATAGAAAGGTTCTATCATCACACAAAAATCTGAAAAGCATATTCCAAATTTACAATAAATCATTATTAATATCTCTTTCCAACAATTTAATTTTGAAATTGGTGCATAAATACCAGACGACTTCAATTACAAAAATTAAGCAAGACAAAAAAAGACAACAGCCAAATACGTACATTATTTTTCTGTACTGCGATAAGATTTCATTTACTTCGAAAACTTTCGTTCTCTTGTTTGTCCACTTCAATTGTTTGTATAAACTAATTTTCCGTGATTTTTTTAACGATAGATCAATAAAACCTGTTTCATGTAGTTTGAGGACTTCTTTTCGAAACTTGTCAGCGTATGAAGAAAAAAAAGGAAACGATATAAATCTCAGCCGTTCAAATATCGGTTCTTTTACAACATGCAAAATCCAACCATCTACATTATTCCCGTATTGAGCAATTAGTGACTTTCCCTGTTCGGAATTAACTTCACATCCACCTGTTTTTCTGGTATCAATCAATGATTTTATACACTGATAACGTCCATCTTCTGTACCAAATACACTCGATAATCTTACTATGGCTCTAATATGTGGATGTCTATCCATCCACAATACAGATTTTGTGTCAGAATGAACTGACTTGTTTATATTTAGATTGATGATATCTCGCAATGTATCGATTTTACGAAACTGATCATGATTAAGCTGAAAATTAATGATTATTTCAATGATTTGTGCTGAAAAAGTAACACTGATAACTGTTAAGCTTAGTAAAAGACATCTGTCAAAAAATTCTTGAGGTCTGAATGAAATGCCGTTTCCCAGAACAAGATTAGTAATGTTATATAGTGACCAACCTGTTTTGTTAAATTTAAAAAGTCTTATGCTGATCAAAGTAATTAAAAAAAAGACAGCAAGAACACACGCTGTTAATATTAAATTATATGGTACCTCAGTTTTTTGGGTACTATACAGTTTGACTACCAGCAAACGCTTATCGGGATAGAAAATAATATTCATACTGATACAATCAAGTTGATAAACGAAAAAACTATCGAATACCATATCGATGGATGAGTCTTTATGCTCGTCCCAAAACACTTTAAACATTAAGATCGAAAAATTTAATCTTTTCATTAAATATTTCATCGTACCTACATGTACAGGATTTAAAGACGTTTTTGATAACGACATATTTTTCTTGGATTCTATTACAAACGGGCTTTGTATTGCACAATTTAACGTATGTTGATGTAGATTTTTTAACTTGTCATAAAACAGTGCAGTTTTAGGAGGAAAAGTGTCTACTGTCAGCCAACGGTTAAATGGATTATATTGATGTACTAATACTTTAAAGTCAATACATCTGGATTGTATACGCTTTGAATAAGAATTTTTAAATTTTACTAACTGAAAAAAAACAATGTCTATAAATTTTTTTGACCAAAAAAATTTGAAAAGCTCTATGAAATTTTTCTCATTACTATTGATTAAAAAAATTGCACATTTTGGTCATGGTGTTTTTGTAGAATATTTATCCATGATGTCTATGAACCTTTCTAGTATTTTCACAGCATTGATTTCAATATAGTCATCAACGATAATCCCATACATTGAACTGCTTCGATAAGTTTTGCCAAATATCTTTCTTACGCTCTTGATTCGATTGTTGTGGTGATTCGTTTTTAATTCTGTTACATTAATGATTGTAGTTGGAATTTTTTCAGATATTTCTCTTACGATTTGCGCAGAAGTCGTTGAAAACTTATTTTTGGAAATGAGCAAGACTATATGCGAAATCGATAAATTGTGTTTAACATATTCCATCAAATATGTTGTAACATTGGATGTACTATAACTATTGACAGAGAGAAAGGTAAAAATGGAAAATAATACAAATATTCTTTTATAACTCATTTTGTTATGTAGAAGGTAACAAGACCAAATATACACTCTGGCTCGAGGTGACTTTGTTCAGAAAGCTGTAACGTGACTGAGTTTGGTAGGCAAAATTATTGTATCGATGTATTAATAAGTAATGCATACACAATAGATAAATAAAAAAGCAGTTTTTTTTTTTGAAACGATTTTACGATAAAAAATAATTAAGCGCAATTTTCTCAATTAACTCAAACTGTCTACCGACTGCTTACAAAGTAAAATCGAACAAAGCAACCAAAAAATAATAAAACATTTTATAAAAAAAAAATTGTATTTGTTATTAATCATACATTTAATGGTATAATACGTTGCTAGGGCACACATTTCAAAAAAATTACTTATTGTTACGTATGAATTCACTTCCGAATATTAATAATGAATAACCTAAAATTAATGAATGTTCATAAAAATTTTTAGATGTACTTATTAATAGTTGACGACTAATTTTTCTTGCAATTATTCAGTAAAAATACAGTAGTTAATAAATTATTTCTATTTAATAATAACTGACAGCAAAAATTCCACTGTTGGACAGTTTGTATGATTTTACAAGTATTTCTAAAATTGTGTATCAGCTAATGAATGCTCCACGTGTAGTTTTTTCCATCGATATTATTGATGGGGATCATCAAAAACACGCTCTCATATTAATGCTTATCAAGATGTTACATTGAGTTGTAAATTGATTTCTAGTGGTTTGAGGTTAAAAAATTCTCAAACTCGTTTCGAAGTACTTCTATAAGTTATTTATGATATTTCATTACAATACGTTGAAGATTTTTATTTGAACAACCATCGTGTTAATTTCTGGGACATTAGTTTTACTTTGCGAATAACAATGTTTGTTTTCCATTTTATCCGTATCGTACATTAATTTTTTGTTTTAGGATATTTTATGTTAGAAACTCTTAAGGATCATGAAATTTCTAACTAATAATACATTTGATCATGTAAAAAAAAAAAACTGGTCGATGAGTGGATAATACCATGGATTGGATGTTAAAAATCAAAGAATTGTTTGATTTTATGAAAAAACTAACATCTCAAACTGATTAAGTCCACAAAAAAAAAGCAAAAAAGTTTTAACCAATTTTTCGGATTTAGTTAATATTTAGAATGAATTGAATCTTTAATGATGGTGGCAAAAGTCGTAACAACAGTATGATGATTACCCAAGAAGTGTCATTAATCATCGTTCAAAATTATTATGATTTATTACCCTAAGATATTCAAGCTCTTATTTATGTAAGGCTAACTGAACAAATTTTCTATAAACAGCTAATTATTTATATCTCAACTATTAATAACCCAATATTGACAAGAATATAGAATTTTTTTTGTAGAAAATATTTGATTTACAACCTTGTTATGATCAGGAGTACTTGCTTGTTTTATAAATCAACACTTCTTCACAGTTTATACACATAATTTAAATGCAAGTGATGTTTTTTACCGGTTTATCATTATGATACTAGTCCTCTATCAACTTTCATACTTTCTAAGGTAAGATTTCCGTATCAGAATCAGAGTTTCAATTCTATGTTTGACACAACATAATTCGAACGTTTTTTAATTATTTGCCCTGATCATTTTAATTCTTATAACAGTACAAGGTCCAAGTTTTTTTTCCTTTTTGCTTTAATAAATCTATTTGATCTGCACGTAAAATTTTTACCACTATTTACAACCAATAGTTAACAATTTAAGGCAAGTCGTTTTAATTGTCACTGCTTTTTTAATATGGTAAATTATATTTTTCATGCACCATAAGCTCACGTACTGGGTGTGTAACACAACTCGGTGACAGAGGAAAAAATGACAATATAAAAAAAAGAGCTACCCAAAGAAGACTATTTCAATTGGCTTACGACGCGCTAATGGACCAATCGAGGCATGACAATGGCTTTGCTATGGTACCTGCAAGAGGAACGAAAAGAGAGTGACTTCAAAAATCGATCGGTTGGCGTCGGAGATGAGGAGGCTTGTAGGGGTGGGAAAATCTAATTTGTAGGCCTGTAGTCAGCTGTACTGTGAATCAAAGCACATTCCTTTTCTACCTACTATACTATGGTTGGCTCCCGTACCCCCTCGTTGTTTTGTACCCGAAATCTGCTGCGCAACATCATTGGAACTGTATCCTTGAGGCTATTTTGTACCCAAAGCCTTTATTTTGATAAAAATTTATTCTACTCCACTCTACTCAACTCTTTTATCCCCCCCTCTCTCGCTCTTTTGTGCTTAGAAATTTATTTTTAACAAAAATCTCAGTTTTTTTTTTCCTCGACTACTTTCAAGGAGTCTAAAATTTTAAGTACTAATTTCACACAAGTGTAGTCATTAGAATCCATGTACGTACTTGTGGGTTAGCTTAGCGTTTGTTCTCTCACAGTATTTATATACACACATGGAACTCTGATCTTTCTATCCAGTTTGTTAATAAATGATATAAACATTGCGTTACTTATAGGTTATCATATAGGTTATGACTGCTGTTCACCATTTGCTCAGAAATCGAATGGACGGATCAGAATTTTACTGACTTAATCACCGTTTCCAATGTTTTTAAATCACTATTATACTGCCTGAGCTTTACACTGTTTATTTTTCTGATTGTTGAGAGATGGATTTTGAGTACTGTATTGCATACAGTCATGATTGACATTTATTGGAAAAATGACCCACTATTGTTACATTTCTTTATCGTAGATGATTCAAATAGAATGTTGCTGCTGATGGCGTGTGTCTGACCAAAGCGGGGTTTTACTACTTGATTTACGTAAGTGAGTGTTTAGTCGTGAAATAAATTTATTTTAGTTAGCACAATCATTTAATTTAATAAAGTGGACGTTGAAAAAGAGAAATTTTTATTTGTCTAAATAATTATTGTTTGTGTGGATTTTAATTGTTGGATACAGTGATGACTTTTCGAATCGTCCCAATTTCTGTGAATAACTATTAGCCAAAAAGACTAAAGACGCTTTGGAATTGTAAACCAACACCATTGATATCAGTATTTTGCTCCTCTACTAAAATTTCTTCTCTTTAAACGTACATCACCAATAAATACATCATCGACTTTGTCAATTGATGCATTGAATCTCGACTGTAACAAAAGCCGTAAAAAAGTTTTTATCGAGAGCTAAGAGTACTTTGAACAACCAAAGCAATTCACATCGCAAAAAAAAGGCATCATTTGTGTACGAATACTGTACGTAGTAAGGTTTTTCAACTTGGAACTTGAAATCTATATGTAAACGTTCTACAAAAAAAAAAAAAAAAATCAATCACGTTCGACGTATTCGGATAAATGATCTTTTTTTTACCTTGTGTTTACGTACGTGCACTGCATGAGAATCAGCTGACGTCAGTATAACTTCTTACATTCTTATCAGAAAATGTATTTGTAATATCAAATTCATTAAACTTTTACGATTAATTTTCATCTAAATTGAAAAAGTATATGTGTGTATATTCATCACAAGTTGTCTTATTACTTTTACTTTAATATCTCCTAGTAGTCATTATCAGTATTTTATCATTATTTTTTATTTTTTTATTTCCTATATTTTTAACTCTCGTCACACTGAGCTACTATACTTACCTCATTTCTATCAATAATTTAAAACGTGCTTCTTTTTGATTTTTGCGTATCAAGATGAGGATCACCCATAATTTTTTTCGAGTACCAACCAACCTTATTCTAATCGCTAAAAACACTGGTATCTCTGATAACGAGGGTGCTGAATACGAATATCATATTTACTTGTACTTTTAGAAAATAATTTTATTGATAATGTTAGCAAAAATTATCTTAGTAAACCATAGCTTGTAGTACATCGTCTTTTACAACATATGAAAATATCAACAAAATGTATATGTAAGCGATTTTTCTTAGAAAGAGAAAGGGCCTTCTCAATATTGTCTCAAATTCAAAATGAATCTTTCGTTATTCCTGACAGATAGTAAAAAATTTCCATAACATCACTAACCATTAATCTCAACACAGCGAAATATATATACTCGAAATACCAAAGAAACGATTTCCAGGTAGCGTATCCCTCCATGAAATTTCTCAAAGTCCGATCGACACTTTCTCTCCACTCCAAGCTCCGTAATCGATGTTTTCCCGACCCGCCACAATTTTCTCTTGCGTCACCATCCCTCCACCTCCCGAGCCTCGCTTGGAAATCCAATAGAAATTACCGTTACTCTATTCTCACCCTCTTCTAACGCGAGGCTCTTGCTATTTATACCTACAAAACGTACTACGCAGCGACGGCGTGGTGAGGGTGGGACAGCGAAGATCGAAGACGAAGGAAAAAAAATAAAGAGAGAAAAGCCAAACATTAAATCACTCGGATCGCTCGCTGACGCAGCACGCGGCTCTGTAATGATACTCTTGAGCGCAATGTAAAAGCTCTTGATGAAAACGTAGAGAGCTCGACAACTATCATCGTCAGTGTCACTGTACAGTCAATTTTGTGCGCACGCTAACGTCATAGTTGCTCCCACTTTTCTGGGTCAATTTGTTTATTATGTCCTGCGCACTACACTTTGACAAAAAGCAACGACGCTATTTTGGTCTCGTACTATTTGTCGCGGGGAGTATAGTTATACTTAACTGGTATGACAAAGTTTATCCAGGATACTCTTCATCACCGAGGGCGAATGGGTTATTGAGTCTGGATTTGCAGTTCAAACAAGTTCAAAATATAATGAGCTTCCCGTAATGACTTACCTCCAAATGGTGTGCTATTTGATTCTATTTGGATTACCATTGTAAAACATGAAACTTTGAACGACAAATATAATGTCCATGAATAATTTGAACAATTTTAATTCATCTGATATTTATTCATCTGAAAACTATTCATGACAGTCTCTTATCCAAACGATTTTTAAAAATCCTAATAAAAATCAATGAACAATGAATGATAGAGAAGATGACTCACGTTGAATTGGACACGGGACGTCTGTTATTTAGTCATAATTTTGGATCGATGAAGCTAGTATTATTGTCTTTTTTTCGATGTGTATGCTACAGTCGTAGCTTCCATTGAAGTAGGACAGATTATTCGCTACGTGAGTAGTTTCAAAAGGGAGAGCTGGCGCTTACTTTAATTTCACCTGGTGAAACATCTCGTGAAAAATCCTGAAATTTATAGCTACAATGGATGATGCAACCAATTTTACTTTTAAAATATTCAGGATTTAAGTCCCAATAAATAAGTATACAGAAGTTGCGACTTTTACGAAGTAAATACCAAAGTCTACAACGTACAATTGTTCAAGCACGTGTATGCCAACTACATGTATAATGTCATACGTATTTGATAACATGCAAATAGACATATTTAGAGTCACATTATGGAAAATATATTCCAAGTAGTACACATTCTATGAACACGTATAGTAATTCATTTCAGGGAAAATTTCCGCAACCAGGTCGCTTGTTAAATTTCTGATATTTTCATGTACACATTGAAATGTATAAACCTCATGAAACACGTTGATTTTTAGTAACCAATTATCGTCGATATGTGGGTAGCATATAATATACTTTAAGTCTTGGCATCGAATTACAGTCTTTAAACATGCAAATGTATTAAGTTAAGATAAAAAAAATGAAAGAAAGTAATAATTTTCGAAAAAAAACCTCTACTTCCAGTTGCATCTCCGCCAGAACGACGAGAGGAGAGGGAGGACTGCAGTGGTAGCCTCACCGACAGCCATCCGGCTGACGGAGGTGGCAATGGAACAACAAGAACCAACACCGGCTCTGTCTGCTGCAACGACCCGAGCTGCCCGACATCTCAGACAAGCGGCAACGGCAGCGGCGCCGGTGGTGATAGCGACGCGGTCTCGCCGCTGCCGTACTCGTCCTCGTCCACCTCTCCCCTGGGCCGCAACGGTCAACTACCCAGTAAGTCACCTTCGATCCGTTATTTTTTCATGTTTGCATTGAAATCTTCTTCTTCGTCTCCTCCATCCTTGAGCAGTTTTTTGTCGCTGCTGTCGAGGCGAAAGCAGAGCTTTGCTTTTTATCCGTCGATGATTACCAGACTCGAGTGAGAAACGGCGATAAGGGTCTTAAAGTATAACGTTTTTTCCTGTGTAAGGGTTTTCCAAATGAAAAAAGGAAAGTAGCGCGAGTCGGGAATCGAGATGTTGACGTTTGATATTGGAAATGGATTTGATTGAGTTATCATGCCTGGGTCTGGAATCCGTGGAATGTAGGCTGGGATGTACGTCACAAGACGATTCAATCTGGACGTTTTTTCTTTGTTCCATTTACATCAGTCTCAGGTTTTTGTAATTTTTTGCGAAAGCAATTTCTATACGTGCTCATTAAGCAGCTGTCGATTAGACTCAGAAGATACTTACTTTCGCGCGAAAATGAAAAAACAGTTTAATTCACATTTGTACTTTTTAAATAAGATTACGTATTCAGGTAATGTTGAACGCAGGTATGGAAAATACGCGTATATTATTTTAGAATATAAATTTAAAATGAAATGAAAATCAGTACGACGATTCGAAATGATAATTTTTATTATATTATGTACTACGTCTCATTTTATTTTTACCCGCTGTATTACTAGATATTACCAATGCTCCTACTTCTCATGAATAAATATAAATTCACAATTTCAACTATTTTTAAATCCAATAATTTTTATTAAAAAATAACAGAGAATTACACTATATTGTTAGAGAATCATAATTAAAATCTGAAGTCAATCATTAATCATGAAGTGCATTACAGTTGTGTCTATTATTTATCAAGAATATTAAAATTTATTTTAAATATCACTAAAGTACGAAATATCTTTTTACTTAATGAAGAATATTTTTTTACAAGTTTAATATAAATATAAATATTTTATTACATGTTTTTCAACATAAACAGTGCTTTTAGTTATCGAAACTCAAAATGTATGCTAAATCAAGCGCTTTTTACCTCGAGAAACTCTACTACACAAATTATGCATGTCTTTATTACTTAACTTCTGTACTTGTCAAGCTCATTTAGGTATTAAGAGACTTCAATATAATTCAACAAGCAGCAAGACATAAATTTAAAATCTTACAAGATCTTAAAAGTTAGAGAACAGAGAAATTTATTTCATTCTTTCGCTTTCCAGGAGACTTGGTTTATTAAGAACAACAAACTTTTAACTAAGGAAAAAAAATCTCAACGTCGTAATGTATTTCTTGTGACATTCAAGGAAAGTAGGATCTAACGTTTCAAATTATATATCTCTGTAAAATGAAAACAAAAACAAAAGAAAATAAAATGAGTTGGCAAATATAGCGCAACGAACTTTTTATTATTAATCCAAACTACCAACAGTAGAAAGAGGAGTAAAAGGAGGAGTCAAGCTGCCAAGTTTTGTTATGACAAACTTTTTAAAGCCTCTGCCGTGGAGGGAAAAAGTTTGCGGCTAACTTCTTTCATTTTGAAATCGTTGCCCATGATAGATTACTCGCCTCTGTCTCTTGCAATATAAACGATAAATAAGTGCATCAATACTTTTTCCCTTTGTTTTTTCTTCTTCTTAATAGAAACACGAAGCCCTTTGATAAATGTAAACGAAAAACATCAAAATAATTTATAGTTTTCAACTTCAGAGATTTATATGTCGATTCGACGAGGCTTGTAAAAAATTTTGCTTAAAAACAAAAAATTTTTTTAAAATTGTACTTCTCTGTATAAACTAAGTTTTGTAATAGACGAAAATCAAATATTGAGGTGATATGGTGAATGTATTTCCAAAAGTTTATAATCGGAATAGAAAGCTTTGGCAAATACGTGTATGTAATCAATCACATCTCAGAGATCCTCAACTGATTTCTATCAAAGCTTTGATTATTTTCTTTTTGTATCAGTGTACCTATTATATCACCGCTAAACAAATCTTTCAATTTTATTTTTTGGTTTTTTTTCATTTCGATTATATCGATTTAAAAAGTAACTTTTCTTTCTTTTTCTCTTCTTTGTAGGGTATTTTATGTTAAAATTTCTGGAAGAATTTAATACAAAAAAAGTCATTAAGATTATGTTATTATAAGTGCAAATACAAACAACTGATCGTATCTCAGAATTCTCTCGATCGAATTTGATAACCCTCGGATAATTTTTCTGTTTTTGAATACCTATCACCAATGACAAGTAAAACTTTGTTTTTAAAAACTTTTTTTTTTTATTTTGATTTTATTTAAAAATATTGCCTTATAAAATTTGTGACAATTAATCAGTTAATCTATTCAACAAATGAATCGTTTTACAAGATTTTATGTACACATATTAGTTGTAAACAATAGTTTACAATAAATAGTAATAGTAGTACAAATTAGCTCACTCCTTTCTTTGGAGTAGTAAAGAACTACAACTTCAAAGTGAATATCTACTATTTTATTCATTTCGTAAGTATACATCTCTAAACTGTTCAATTCAATTAATCAGTACTTGTCATGAAAATCAGCAAAATTATATTTATCAGACAATTACGGTTTACTTGCACTTGTCTGTAGAGTTAATGTTTACCAGTCTGATGATAAATAATGTCTTTTTTTTTTAATACGTGCACTATGGCTTTTGAATATTTCAAAAATACCAAGTTTTATTAAAAAAAA
>NW_019379461.1:319979-387755 GCF_000648655.2 Copidosoma floridanum | reverse complement strand
TATATATATATCCAAAGCGCACAACGTGCCCATGCATATACTATTATCTTTTTTAAAAACGCGTAAAGTTCCGACGCCACCTTTTTAACGAGAACCGTCACCTGTCGAGGACCGTTCGACAGTATAGCATCGAGATTCATGATAACTTTCCAAACAGTTTGAGTCAAGCCCCGCACACCGCACCCATCGCCTGGTAACCGAACCATTAACATGCACACGCAGCAACCACATAGGTGCACGCTATAACAAATTAAACCATCTCCTTGGGACGAGAAATACTCGAGCCGCTTTTGGGCCCCCGAAAGCCTGGCTCGAGCCAAGGACTTATATACTTCCCGCTGCAGTCATTACTAACCCGCACGGAACAATTGGCGGCCTATGCGTATAACGGAGGGAGGGAGGGAGGAGGCGTTGATTAAAATAACTCGTGTGCATGTGTGGCCCGCGACGTCAGAATGGAGGAGGAGAGACGAGCTTGGGAGCTCGAGGAGGCGAGGAAGCACGCCGAGCAGCTCGAGCTTGCGAGGCTGGCCAAGATCAAGGAGGAGCAGGACAGGCGCATCGCCGAGATGAAGGAGCAGGAGAGACTCGAGGCGGAGAGGCGGGCCATACTGGACAGGGCCGAGGAGCTCAGGAAGGAGGCCGAGAGGCTCAAGGAGGACGAGAAGTAAGCCTTACTATACACGTCCTTCCAGTCCTGTGTGATATATTTATAGGGACACTACTTTGTGTGTACAAGCGATATCGGGGATTTAGAAAATCCGCGTTGACAGGGAAATCTTCCTTGGAAGTGCAAGTATACGATCAATTAAAATTTCTTGTCATAAAATCAACGATTCATACGCGCTATTTAATATTAAAAATTTGTGAGAGGGAGCATCCAGTACAAATACCGTACATTTTAGTAGAAATGGAAATGATGACCGAACGGTGTTTGTTTATGGGAAATTCACGAGCTCGCGTGCTATGTTGCAAACACAGTGTAAGTATATCGGCAGTATCCTTGCTATCGATGAATAATTTTTCCCCTAAAAGTGGACATTCGGAAGGATAAAACAAATTTAACCGATTTTAATTAATAACACATCAATATGGAATGAATATCCGTTATCGCGTATTTTCATAGCTGGTTTGACAGATATTTTTCATTGAAAAGAGGGGATTTAACGAATCCATCTGTTTTAGACTCTTCAACGTGGCTATCGCGCAGGCCATAGCCGACGAAAAGGAGCGCGTCGCTCAAGAGGAGGAAGAGTTCCTCAAGAGGCAGCTCGAGGAGGATAAGGAAAAACTGGACGTGGAGTCCGCCACCGACGCGGTCAACGAGATCGCGATTGCCGAGGAGCCCCTCTCCGAGGGCCACTCTCTACTTTCCGACCAGGAGGTCGAGGCGAAACCCTACGACGTCGACCACGAAGAAGACACTCAGGTCGGTCGCCCTTTTGGATTATTGGCGTTTTCCAATTTTTCCTCCCTTCCTTCACCCAATGTAGTGGTAAGAAGGGCCAAATATACTTGTTTTCCCATGACGAGTAAACGAAAAACAAATTTTGCGCCTCCAGGTCGAGGAAGACGAGCCCGAAGAGCCCGCCGAGCTCGAGAATCCCTTCGTCGACGGCGAAGGGGCCGGAGCGGCAGTGCAGGCCGACGAACCCGTCGAAGAAGCCCCGACAGTCCGAACGGGCGGTGGCGCCGGTGAAGAGGGTGGCTTCGACTGGACCGACTTTGAAGAGACCCGAGTCGAGGAGGCCCAAGTCGAGGCACAAACTCCCGAGGTCGAGGAGAAGGGTGACGAGGAGCAGGCCCCCGAAGTCGAGGAGAAAGACGAGGAAGCGCAGGCTCTCGAAGCCGAGGTGAAGGAAGAAGAAGCTCTCGCCGACAATGAGAAGACGGTGGAAGAGGAAGAGATCGAAGCGGCGGAGGAGCCCCAGGTAGAGGAGGACGTCGACGTGTGGGAGGGAGTGACCGAGGAGACGAGCTCGTCGTGGAGACGGATGAGCACCTACAGGCAGGACGTGGTCGATGACACGTACGTCGAGGAGGAGGCACACGTGGAGGAAGAGACGAATGTACGGGAAGAGACACAGGCAGAGGAGGAGATGGAAAATCAGACGGTAGAGGAGAGGCAGATTGAGGAGGAAGAGGAGGAGAAGCAGGAAGAGAAGGACGAAGAGGCGCCAACGGAGGAGAAGCAGGAGGAGGACGAACAAGTACAAATCGAAGAGGTCTACGAGGAGGAGGCGCAAGTGGAGGAGGAGCAGGTAACGGAGGAGACACAGGTCGAGGACAGGTCCGAGAAGTCGGTGCACGATGAGGAGGGCGAAGACGACGAGTAGATCTTGCGCTGTATAATCGGGAATAAGATGTTATTGTTGTAATTCGATTCGATTGTTTTTTTTCTTTATCATTTTTTCACTTGTTCATCGCTCGTTGGATATTTAGCTACGTTGTTGATTGTACTTTAGGTGAATGATGAATTTTTTTTTCCTTCTGTCATGTACACGAGATATATTAATATACATACATATATTTTTTTGATAGTTTGTGAATGCGACGACTCTTTTCTAGCAAATACGAATATATATAATATACACATGTTACGATGCGCGGACCAAAATGGTTGGGCCTAAAAGACAGCTTATGATATCTTTATGAGAGTATTTGACGAAAAAATATTGACAAAGATGTCCTGAGTATGTTTAACTGTTTGTTATTATTCAATGTTAAATGTATTATTTATTGAAATATATTTAACTCGTGATTCGGTTATAACATGATAATTTATTGTATTTAAACCTCAACAAACTCGTAACCAATCATTAATTTATCTTGACAATTAAATATTTATACAGCCTAGGTTTAATTTACAATTCTACACTGTAGTTATTACATTCAAATACAAAAACTTAAACGTTAAAAAAAGCTTACATGTATTTTTGTTAACTGTGTATACTTTGAACAAAATTTAGCTGATGCTTGGTTATTATTTCAGTTGAAATCTCCCAAAGAACGAATATTTCATTTCAACTTGATTAAAAATCCCTAATAAAATCCTTTTTGCGAACAATGATTTAGAAATTTTCAACAAATTACAATCACTCACATTTCTACAAAATCAAGTAGAAGTTCATCAATCACTTTTATCACATATTTTCCACTATTGTCATGAATTAAATTTTAAAATTGAAAATGGAAAGAAATTAGGATTGCATCGCTCTGCGTTGTGACGCTAAAAGCATCATCTTGTGACTGAGTTTAACATTATGGTCTCGCAAATACCTAATCAGATCTGCTTGTTTCTCAAGTAATTCTGCCAGACTCAGTCCTCTCTGGTGGAAACCTACTTCACCTGTGTAAGAATCCTGGGTAAAAGATGTTAGCCATTCCTCTCTAATGACATCTGGAGGTGGCCTGGTTCTGTTGAATCTCATAACTCTTTCTGCATAACAAACAATACAATTTACACATCATTTTATCAAACATATGATTAAAAGATCAATTAAAAGTTTGTCAAAGTATACTCACTTATATAGTTAACATAAACTGGCACAATTATTGTCAACTCAAAAGAAGTTAAAAGTAAAATATAATTAACTGGTGTGAACCATTGGGAAGATCTGCAGTATCTCTCATAATCTGTCTTGTGACTTTGATGCAAGATAACAGACAGCAGCAAGTAAACTGTATTCCATAGGGATGATATGAACAGTGGAGTCCTAATGTGCTGGTAAGTTGATTGGTAAAAATCCAAGTATCCACTGATTCTGAGAAAATGATGTCTCATTCTGACATAATAATCTACTACTAGGATAATCAACCAGTAGAGACAATGAAGGTAGAGCAAGACAAAGTAGGTATTGCATTTATTTTGCTCATCAGGCCACATAGATACAAATATGATTCCAGTTATTTCTAAGGCTATCTGTCAAAACAAAACACGATTAATCATCTTATTTACATAACGATTGACGGTAAAGTCTTGTGAATAATAAACTTACCCCTAATATCAAAGGTACACCGACTATTGGAATAGTATCAAGCTTCTGAAAACTTTCTTGCTGCTCCTGAGAAACCAAGACTGGCTGAAGATATTCTTCATCATCCATGTTTAATGATGCATCAAAAAACACAGCACCTTGTAACTGTAAAAATCCCAACAACTTTACTTACAAATAATGTGCTTTTGCATTGATTTAATATCTAAAACTCTGCAGTCGTTCCAACATTTTAATTACAACTATAAATATTCTACATGGATGAGTTTACTAAGTTATAAGCTTATCACTACTGAAATAAAAATCATGCTGGTTTACATCATGCATTTTAATTACAACTATAAATATTCTACATGGATGAGTTTACTAAGTTATAAGCTTATCACTACTGAAATAAAAATCATGCTGGTATCCATAACGCCTGCAGTAAAAAAAAACTAGTTGTCATCAATTTGTTACATTGGATTAAATGTGTAAAAAAAAGGTAATCTTATCATGGAAGGAATGAGTACCCTAATAACGTGTCACCTATGTATTATTATTATCAAAGAACCCACACATTACCACTTATAAGGAACTACGAGTAAATAGTTTGTTTTTTTTTATAAACTTTATATAACTTTAAATTCTAAATCAGAAAATAATTATCCAGCATCTGAAAAGGTATTGATACTCTCGGACGTACAGGTTATACTGCAAAGTAAAAAAAAAGCCAATTTCACAGTAGGTATTGTTTGCTTTTACATTCAAAGAAATAAGTAGGTAGGTATGCGTATTAAATCAAAGCTTGAATGCAAACGCAATTAATTTCCCGATGACTCACACTGCCTGAACTGTGTAAATTCCGCGAGAGACTGACCATTCCCCGCTCGAGGGATAGATGAAAGAAAAATCTTTTCGGATCGCAGGGCAAGGCACTTTGTAGGCACTGTGGACTGAATCACTCTCTTCTTGTCTTGGAGTTGAGAATAAGTATATTATTATACCAATTGTTAATGCATCAGTGAAACAAGATCCCAACTTCAAAATCGCGGGACTTTGTTGTTGTATCTCCTCTACGTCATTCTTACGGACAATAAAAAATATTCAGTCCAGATGCTCGACAATAATGAACTTGATGATTAAAAAACACAAACATTTGGGCAAACACATGATCGGTCGTTAACACTGCATGACAACTAAAATAACACTATTACTATACGGAATTCACTTTTACAATACAAAATGCAGACTGCAGAGTTGCAAAACATGCGTCGGTGGTACAAAAAATATGTATGTTATTCTATATACCTATACGTAATTAACAGTGATGGGTTGCGTGATAGGAGATTGGCATGACGGAGTGACGGGCAGGCAGGGGGGGGCAAAATATAAATATTTTATTGCACACATATGTATGTACATATATACTTTTAATTGTTTAAATTCCGTAGCCCGAAGATATGGTAGGTCGCGCTTTTTCCAGCAGCTAGTATCATCATTTTCTACGCATTGCTCAAGAGTGGCGCCAAATTTTGAAAATCATTCGATTAATCTTTAAACACACTCGATTAAATGTTGTAAAATGATGCTGTGGACAATCTACACGAACTAGTTTGACACAACTAAGTTTTACACAGTGAAATTTACAACAACAAAAAATTACATTCTTATGGTTTCAATCCAGTAAATCAAGTAAAAAACGTGTGCTGTACATTTTTTTTCCATTGGCTTTTCAGTACGTAACAAAATTGTTATTTGAGAATTATTGTAACTAATACAAAAAGTTGCTTTTCTTATGCTTTAACTAAAAATGAATGAAACAAGGGCTCAGCCAAAGTAAGTGGTTGAAATACAGTCTATACAATTGAATATTGTATATTACACGAGTTAAAACCATCGCCCAGAAAAGCTCCAAAAAAAATCCAGCCGCTTTACATTATATTTTCAAGATAACGCGGGAGAGTCTTGAAGGCGTGTAAACACACTTCTAAAACCGCTCGCCAAATGAGCCGGGAAAAATAAATCATTTGCTGGAAAATCAAACATCAAATGTCTGATCTGACTTTGTGTATACGATTTTGCCACGCGCGCGGTTTTGGAGGCATTAGATCGGCACGTGTGTATTTACAACTGTACTTTAAGGTGCACGTGGCTAAAATAAACAGGTAAGTCTCCGCTCAAACAAAATTTTACCCTAAAAGTATACACACTTGTTTAGGTAATTCAATGCACGATGCACCGCGAAAATGTGTACCAAACGACTGTATACATTTTACAAGGGTAGAAGAGGTCGACGGTAATTGGAGGGGAAAAATATCCCGGGAGCAAAAGAACCATAATAATAAAAAAAAAAAAAAACGCTTCTGGCTTCGACGGCGGAGAGTTGATGTGCGGGTAAAAAGTAGCAATTGCACCGATCGGTCGGGGTCAGTGCAAAAGGGAGCGGCTGAGTATACATTTATTAACGTTATGCTTGCTTTTCTTGGGCTTTTTCTATAGACACGAGTATTCATCCATACGCACATAGTAGAACTGTATAGGCTAGAGCTCTGCAGGATAAAAACACAGCGCCGATAAAGTTTCCGTGCCATTTCTCCATAGTCTTTTATTCTCATGTTATCAGTTTTTTTTTTTTTTTTTTTTTTTTTTTTTTTTTTTTTTTTTTTTTTTTTTTTTTTGATAAAATGTCGTCACTCGTATACCTATATGTGAAAAAAAAATTTTTTTAAATACCAACTCGTGTCGATGAATGAAGATAAAGGTCCGCAAGTAAAACATCAGAAATGACAACACGTCGACTATCTTGGTAAGACACAGGGTTGTCCGAGGTTGTCTTTAGGGTGCACATCAATGAGCTTTTCGAGACCCATAAAAAACGATTTTACGGTATACATCACGAAGAGACAATCAATTACTAACGTTGCCAACCATTCAACTACGTGTTTCACCTGGTAGTAAAACGTTAATTATGCAAATTGCTCCGGTTGAATAATACTCGATACAATTGACAAAACTGACCCTCGCGTGTATACAGTGGTTCGCACGATAAGGCGACCATGCAGAGTATACAGGTGACGTGCCCCACATACTCGCATGTATACCGATCATATATCTACCTCTGCTCTACTAATCCAAATTTCTACGCGAATTTCTTCCGCGGACGTACCATGTGCACCCAACCCCCTGCTTATCAACCCCCGATCCTCGCCACTCCGACCGAGCTTTGTTTCTTAAGTGTGACGAGCTTTCGATCGGTCCATCTCTTAATTACGATGACAAAAATCGTTGTACGAACTATGGCAGTAGATGAATAGGCTACTTTGGTTATCGCAAGCTCACCCGCATTACTCGTATGAAATTCCCAAAGTTTGACCATTTCAGCTATACAAGCGAATGGACAATCCGTATATACTTACACCAATAACTTTCAACACCAAGAGAGCACTCGAAACTTGAGACTCTCGGTAATTATTTACCCGCTCGAGAACAGTTTGGAATTAGCGATGGGGAGGTTGGGCGCCAAGTAGTTTAGCGGCCAGAGGATGAAGACATGAACGGGCGGCCGGCAGCAGTGCAGACTGTACAAAAAGGAGGAGGCGGAGGTGAAAAGCAACACATATATATACACAAGTGAGAGAGCGTCTGCGCGTGCCTACTCTCTGTGGCACTGGCCGTCCACGTGCATAGCGGGAGAGCTTTGCCGAGCTCGCGACAGTATACCTTAAGCTCGCCGCGACTTCTTGGAGCTGCTGTCCTGCGAGCCTTACGCGACTTGGCGCTCGGCTCGATTTTTTTTTTTTTTTTTTTTGCAAGTACCCTTGGGACCAGAGGGTGGTGCGGTTCGTCCGAGTTTATTTGTCGAATCTCCGCGTGTAGGCCTTGAGCCGAAAAATTCGAAAGTGTCGGCGAGACGAGCGGCCGCGAGTAAATAAACCGAGCCGAACCGCGGACAGTGGAAAATGTGAGCCGATTTGCACTGGACAGTCGGGGCCGATACTCCAATCTGGTGAGTAGATTTAATTTTTTCTTTTTTTTTTTTTTTTTTTTGTTTTGTTTTTCGTTTCGTTACGCGATAAATAAATACGTATGCGATCGGCCGCGTCAGATTTTGTCTGCACTTGATATTGAAAATTTAATCCGCTCCAACCTACTTTCACTTTGGAGAGCGTCGGTCCCCTTGTCATCTATGCATTTCAAGTGCATCGATAACTGAAAATACCTGTATACTTGTCCGTTAAATTATGCAGTTTTATTTCATTTCATGCAACCCAGCACTAATAAATTATAATACACGTGCAAAGAAAAGGGGGGGGGGGCTATATTACAGCGCAAAGAGAGAGAGAGAGAGAGCGCGCATCTGAAACTTCTTCTCGAATTCCGTATAGCCGCGATGTAAACTAGGTCACGAGAGCCGTAAAAGCTCGAACGCACTTTCATTTTCGATTTTCCCCGGCGAATCAGGACACACGAAGGGGCGCACCGCCGTCCCAGCCTTGCACAGCGAGTGCATCATCACTAGCAACTTGGCAAGCGACAGAGGTGAGGAGCGATGGGTGACAATCAAGCCGAGAAGGACAAACAGGACGCCCTGTACGAGGACCGGGAGCCGAAAAAGATCATCCGTATAATAACGGTGACGGCATACATGATATCCGTGTCGTTCGTCGGCATGACCCTGAGCACGTACTACATATTCCTGTGGAATCCGCCGAATCCGAGGCTCATGCACGCCCACGCGCTGGCCACGCACTCGGAGCAGCTCACGGACGACGGGCCGAGCTTCAGCCGGAGGTTCGAGGAGCGGCCGGTCCTGCCTACCGGTGGCTCCATCGATCTGCTCGACGCCGGGCTCAACGATACCGATACCATGAAGCACCGCAGGGAGATCGTCGAGAACGCCAACGCGATCCTCCGGGCGAGCTTCGAGAGGGCCAGGCCCACCGGCGAACCGGCATCCTCCTCCTCCTCGGTGGAAACGGACGACGCGCTGACGTAAGCTATTTTTTTCTCCTTCCTTAAATTATCATGTAGAATTGAATCAAAGCAAGAAATGAAAAAATCGGCGAGACTTTACGATACCAACTCGACTCGTTCTTTGGGGCCTTTTAAGAGAAGCGTAATCTTACGTGTTTTCGAGTATTACGAAACTGTTAGCTTCAAAGTTAGTACACATGACAAATCAATCAGTGCCCTCGAAAGATAAAAAGTCCCAAAAGCAGCAAGGTAATAGCGTCTCTCTGCCCGACTCTGTCTACAGCAGTACCAGCGCCTCGATCCTGCTGGACAGCATCAGTTCGGTGGACAATAGCGCATCACCAACAGGGGTATCCAAGGTGACAAAGTTCATAAGTGCCCTTCTCCCTGCTGGCGGCGAAGCGTCACCGGAGCCGGTGATTATCACCACGACGACAGCGCCAACCAAGTGGACCAAAAACCTTGGAAAGAAACAGCACCAGACGCCCTTTGCACTGAAACACCTCGAGGTGCCGATCAAGTTTGACGGCTTGAGGAAGAGGCCCACGAAGACTATGATGACGACAGCCACGAGTTCACCTGTTTCTTTGGACGGTCAAGGTAATGCCTCTGACTTTGGTTCGTTGTCTTTCGATGAGCATCTTCGAGAGGATTTTTTTTTTTTTTTTTTTTTTTTCTTCGTTAGAATAATAACATAGTTCCGTTGGAAAGTGTATTTTTAATCACGTCAACGCTGTTGACATGATTTTTGAGGCAATAACAACTCGGCATGAAAGCTCCCTAACTATACATCGTCGAGCGCAACGATGCGAGAGGTATACTTATCAGCTTTTCCAAGAAAAATTTCTCCGACGAGCTAAATGAAAAAGAAAAAAAAAAAAAAATCATGCAAATGTTTCGACAAATGCTATCTCCCACGAGAGCAGGGAAGAGGAATTTCTGTGTTTTTTGGGGGGGCTTTCGAGCGCGAAATTGAAAGTGTGTAATTTAAACTGGACCTCCCTTCCCGCGATCTTACACTTGTACGAGGATGAGTGAGTACACATGTTATTGCCATTATATGAATTTGAGGTGTATTATCATTATTTTTATTTCGCGTGAAGGTATTGAAACGAATACGTGAGCATATCGTTTAAAAGACAGCCGATCTCGCTCCTAAAATTGTCTGTCGATCAAATGAAACATAAAAAAAAAGAAAAAAAAAAAAAAAAAAAAGAACTACATGGTCGTCAATGAAAGTTGATCCAAGGGATAATCCTCGGATGAACGTAAAAGACAACTATGGCCCAGTTTTCTGGCCAATGCCGAGATTACAGAGGGGATGAGAGAGTAAGCCAGCAAAGGGCCATCGGTTAGTCAGGAAAATGTGTCGTCAACGAGATTAGTCTGATTCGCGTGATGTACCTATAGGTAAAAGTGAATTTAAAATAAAATAAAATAAAAAAAATAATGGGCAAGGGAAGGGACGCAAAAGCAGAAAGAAGACCAAAAACGTTGCTATACCAAAGCCATAGAAGTGACGAGGGCGGATGTATACCCAATTACGCGACAGATCTTTCACGTAATGGACGCAGGGTGTGTATAGGATCGCTGGCGTTACATTAGCGTTCAATATTCAGTTAGGTACTTTTGGGGCTTCACTTTTCACTTTCTCACTGGTCAGAACGTACGTAGTTGGTTGTAACTCGACTGCATTGAACTTGTCCATCTTAACCCACTGGTATGAATCATACGCATACAAATGAGCGCACGCTTGCACAGGTATTGCGATCTACATTTTTTTTTGTTTTTTTTTTGTTGCATATTTCCATTACGAGAGAATATATAGGTAGAGCTTGAGGTAAAAATAAACGCGCGCCCGCACAATATCGTTTTAATGATTCGAGCTGCTGCGGTTGTTACGAGCAACGATCGCGTATACGCGCCAGAGACCCTCAATTTCAAAAATTACACCTGCGCCCCGGCGAACTCGGGGTCGAGCGGCGTTCCAGTTTCGCGCCGCGATTTTGTTTGTCCTTTGATTGCGGGAGGAAGAAAAAATTTTGCGCTCGCGAATCGAAGCTTCGAACAAAGACGGAAGTATTGAATTACTTTTAACGCCTTCGATTTGTGTACTATAACAGCCGAGGACCGCAGCTTTTTTTTCCGTTCGGCCGAAATCGAATCCTCGCCGAGTGAAGCCAACGTTTTCCCTTGGCACACTTTTTGCCTCGGAGGACGATGTCGATTTGCGTTACCTGCTGGAAGCAGATGTTTTTCGTTACGCGCGAGTTAAAATCGGTTTCAATGAAACGTTTGCAATTATACGTCGACCGAACGAAAAACGATAATAATAATAATAATATTAATTCAAGCATATAGAATTCATCACGATACGAGTAATAAAATGACGTTCGGTATGTCGCATCTTATAAGCATTAACTTGTTTTTTTTACCGATATTCGTGCCACGATTTATTCTCTAAATATCGAAATTCAGTAGAATAGGGTCGAGATTTGGTCAGACGCACCTGGGATCGCGCGAAGCCGATCGTTGCTTCCTCGCGTTTCAATCGGGCGCCTGTATAAAAGCAAACTGGTGATATCAAATAAAAATCCTCTCCCCCTTTTCTCATTTTGCACATTGGAACCGAGCAATGGTATACGTCCGACAGGCAGAGCTTTCACCCCGGCCCTTTTTCCGTCCCTCAAGCGGCTGTCCATCACCCCCCGTGTGCTCCGACTAATGCGTATCGATCGTCTGCAGCGTCACGCAACAACACACCCACACCACCTATGTACAACCACTCAGCTGGTGAATGTGTGTGTACTGGTCGTGTCAAGGCCCGCGATACACCACCGATGCTTGCGCGCAAGCTCGACCCCCGCGACTTGTGTGTAGTTAGACACCGGTGGGCCCTGCGCTCTCTCGGCACCACCCGATGCCATGGCGATGTGTGCGTTCCCACCTTGTCCCTAATACGTCATAAATTTTTATTTACGCCCGACCTCGTTACGTGAAAAATTTCTCCTCCCCCCTTAGCACCTACCATGCATACGCGTAAGTTTACCTATACATGTGTATACGTACGGTACGAGCTTTATTTATCAAAGGGCCAAAGTTGCAGCGCGACAAATTTTTCTTGTTTTTGCTCATTTTACAATTACGCTCCTTTTTGATAAAGGGGTGCGATAAAATATGAGAATTTGAATTTTTTTCTTTTTTTCTTTTAGTTAAAAAGGAAAAAAGTAAAAAGTCTCATTAGTAAAAAAAAAGAGCCACACCAGTCAAAATCAAATACTGCCAAGTTCAACAAGATCCACGCCCGCGCCGCGATCTTACGTCCCTGCCCGGCGCACCCACACGCTCACGCGTCGAGCAAAAAAGCTCTGCCTCCCCCCCCCCCCCCCCACCCAGTGCAGCACAGGCGGCGCTATGCTCGTCAACTCCTCGTGTCCTGGCCCCCCTCGTACGCGCGAAACACGCACACGAACACGCACACGTAGAGGCAGTCTCAGTGGACTCGCGACTCAGGAGGAGGCTCCGCTGTGTACCCTCGTCCCTCGTCTTCTCCCGGAGCTTTTTATCAGCATCGCGGCGACTCGGTCTCCAAGAGGACACGACTCTGCTGCAGCGAGAAACACCAACCCTTTGCACGCCCGAGTAGTGTTTGGTGTCCCGTTGGTACGGGACAAAGAGAAGCGCGTTCGGGGCTCGAAGGGAAAGAGTATACACCACCAGTAGGGGGTAAGAGAGCTTTAGCCTTGGTGTTTTCTCTTTCTTTGTTGACTCCTCGATTATTCTCCCCCCACCCCACCTCACCCAGTTCGACGGATATCATCGGTGATTGATGCTGAGTTTACATAGCGTACTAGAGTTTCGTTCAATCGGAAGCTTCGTGTGAGGGTGTCGGGCGCGCGTGCGACGAGTCGTCGTTCACAGGGTCGACTGATTCTGTCCAGCCGAAAGTTACTAACCGTTTTGTTCTCGGTTTCTAATGGATTGTCACTTTCGATGCGATAACATATTATTATGCCATTACGGCTGGTTCGCTATAGTACCTATATACACTTACGTGTACTCTTGCACATCTGAACATCGTTCAGCCTAATAATGGCCTTTGGTTTAAAATTAGAATCCATACGGGCGGATTGTGTGCGGGAGCAGAGTCGTGGAGGTATTTCAATTAAGACGATTGTTTCGCTAGAGTTGCGTGTTGGAAGTAAAGTAATTTTCTTTTTTTCTTCCCTTTTTAATTCTCATTTTTCTGATTAATATCGTTCGAAACAATTACATGGTAAACAGTATTTTACGAGGGGTACAATTTTTTTTTTAATTCAATTTATTAGCGTGTTTCATTAACATGTATTAGATGGAAATTGAACTAGTAACGATCGCAAGCTCTATCTGTTTAGGCAAACGATATAATAAGTAGTACCCTATGTAAACTGTAGTCAACATCATCAATCGGCTGATCGACGGATCGTCGCCAAAAATATATCTTTCTTTGCATGAAAACAGCGTATACGTACGTATAACGTAAATATTTTCGTTGCAATAACGCGATAAGCATTTTATACTTATGATTTGTTTTCTTTAAAAGTTGTTATCGAGAAAGCATGCTCTATGCAATTGGTTCAACATACAAGTCGCAACATGGAATGAATTTGATTTCGGGCTTAAAATGGTAAAAAAAAAAATTGCAATAACGTCACAAACTAACTGAATATACATACAACCGAGGGCTTGCATCTAGTTGACCCTAAAAATCAAGATGAGCATGACTAAAAATAAGCAAAAAAATGTATAGTAGTACGTAGTTGAAAAAGTTAATTGGGTAACGCTGTTTACGATGCAAATCGGATGCATGTGGGGCAAAATCAATCGAGGAGTCTTGTTTATCATCGTCGTGTCCTGTTTACATGTTTAGTAAAAAAAGCTGACAAAAAAGTTGCTCTTGTTTGACGCAACGAACAAGTATGGATGCACAAAAAGTGCATAAACTTTTTTACTTATAATTGGATAAAAGATAAGTCCCAAAATAGTCATCCGATGAAAAATAATTTAGAATAAAACAACCAAAGAGAGACGAAAAGAGGAGTCGGGGTAAGCCTCGGGCCACGCTGACACCATGCAGATCCCACGCAAGATGAGCGCGCAGAACGTGATGGCCAGCATAAGCCGCACCCTGGGCACGAACCGCCACGGCACGGTGGCCGCAGCATCGTCCGGGATCTACAGCAACGACTGCAGCAAATCTTTGGCGGCGGCCGGCGGTGGGGTCGCGTTGACCGGCAGCGAGGTTAGGTTCGCCGGCGATGAGAGCAAGGATAAGCTCTACGAGCCGAAGCACAAACAAAAGCTCATACGCGTCCTAACGGTCGTGGCTTACATAATATCGGTCAGTCTGGCAGCTATCGTGCTATCCCTGTATTACATGTACATATGGAAACCCGCGGGACAACCAAACGCCATCAACAAGGACAAACAACAGCAGCTCAGGAATAATGCGACCAACAACGCGACGGTGGCTGCTGTGAAGACTCTCTGCACGGAGATCGGCCAGGCTGTGGCCAACGAGCCACCGAGTGCCCTCGGCATCAAGGGTAATATGTATATGACTTTCAAGGGATGTTGGGCTGTCCTTTTTTTCTACTTTTAAGATAAATGGAAACCCCATGCAGATCTGTAAATGAGAAAAAATATCATCTCTCTCGAGATTCCCGAGAACAGATCGTCATTGTCTTGTCTGTGTGTCTGATCGAACGTAGTTGTTTCTACTGAAAAACAAAATGCACTCGCGGCAATCTATACCATAAAAATTAATTAATAAACTCTCCAAATGATGCTCGTCGATAGCGTTCGTGATATATGTTGATACGTAATGTTAAAAAAATGTAATTAACTGTACTGATAATTGTTTCTCGCATCTACAGAAACTTCACGGGACGGAACAACGCCTCCGGTCCCAACGATAGAGTCATCATCATCGTCTCGATTGCTGGACGACCATAACAACAATCAAAACCCAGCAGCGGCCTACCCCACCAGGAGCCTGTACAAGACCCTGACGACACCACCGAGTCGGAGGATCGACTCGGAGTTCGAGGCCCAGATGAGCTCCACGGACCAGCCCGAGCAGTTTCCCGGGATCCTGATGCAACAGCAGCCCGCCAACAGCGACGA
The DNA here is from genome assembly GCF_000648655.2 of Copidosoma floridanum. The sequence goes on along the minus strand of NW_019379461.1, from coordinate 372,639 downwards.
CTACAAGCAGCAGCAGGACGACGACTGACTCTACGAGATCGAGGCTCGGCGCCGGCGTCGCCGACGTCGCTCGTCCCTCGGCTTGGCAGTTAGACGGGGTCGCTCGCGGTTCATCTAGTCCTGGACCTCGCGCCGACATCACCAGCGCCACAGGCGCGTGGCCTTGGATTTTTTGAAAAGCTCGACGAGGAGAAGAAGAAGAAGGAAGTTGAAAGATTATTGACGCAGAGTGTGTGCCAATGCTGCATGCTCGAGAAAGATATTTATATGAATGTTGTTTTATATGCGTAAATATGTATTATACTTACGGGACACGCATCTCCTGCAGGGTACATAATTGTTTAGTTTATCGGCGTTTATTGTCATTGCCCCGAGAGTTTATCATATGTTGAGCTGTCCTCGATTCTGTTGAAACTCGAAGAACCGACGTGTCAACGATTACGAGGGAAACAAAAGTTTACTCTTGTCCTTGATATTAGAGGATTTTACTTTCATTTTTCGAAAATACGCATTTCTGCCTCACGAGAGCGAACTTGATACATTTCAAAGATGTATATTTTACAATATTCTAAGAGTATTGTACAAGTACTTCATTGGTCTTACCGATTAAGAGGTAATTATGAATCATCAGTTTTTTTCGCGGGTTTTTAATTCAATTGGCTTCCAAGAGAAATGAATAATTTAGGTACGGAATTGCGAAATAAATACACACATACATACAAATATGGTAAAAGTATCGGTATATTACACTATTATAATATATATACAAACGTATGTTAAATTATCCTAGAGATCGTACAAAAACGCGATAATGTGCGGTTTTCATTGTACAACATTATAAAAAATAAAAATTGTTTACCATCCAAACAGATGCGGAACATCCATCAATTAATTACACTTGGAAAATCCCATTTCCCGAGCCTCTCACGCTCCAGTCATTATCATGTGAACGTGTTTATCCGACATGATCATCTGTCCTGCCCTTTCAGTGCCTACTATACTCGCTAGAGGTAACATATCGTACTTACAATAAATCATGGTCACGGTCATATTGCTGGAGGAGCCGGACTTGGGGTTCTGATAGCCTTCTTGCATCAGGTTGCACATCTCGCTGTACAGGTGGGCAAAGGCTGGCGGTGCATAAAATATAATGTGCCGGATGCCCTTGACGCGGATCCTGCGGTAGAAATGGAATCTCTCGGTGTACAGGAGGAAGTGGACGTCACTGTGGAAGAACATGTCCCGAGCACGAGCTATCTTGGCTTCCTTTGTGTACTCGCAAATTTGTACAAAGCTCATTTCTTCTTTGCGGAAGTAGTTGCGAAGCTTGACGTAATCGAGGTAAGAAGGCACGAAGATGAGGGTGTGATTCATGATGCTATCACGGTACTGGGGTAGGATCTTCTTGGTGAAGAAATCGAAGCGAGCCTCGATCGCTGTCAAGTGATCCTTTGCATTGAACCGATTGAACACCTGTGGAATCTGAACCATCACTTGGCTGATCGTACCGGGTAATGGATTCACTACCTTCAATTTTCCGGCATAATTGAAGCATCTTTTGTTGAAGATACCAAGAATTTCTGGTAGTTGGATTTGAGAAAAAATCAACGTCTGCCTGTAGTATTTACTCCAGCCATTGACGATCCAACTACGGACTCTGCTGAAGTCCGTTCCGCGGGATTTTTTCAGCTGTAAATGCAGATGGTCAAAAACGTGCAGAAGGTGATCCCAATTCTGCATATAAAATATTTCCGTTTGGTCGAGAATCAGTAATTCTATAGACGCGAGAAAATCAAAGTCTCGTTCTTCTTCTCCCTCGGCACCGATGAGCATTCTCAGTCCCAGAACTGATGAAATAATTATATCCGACGAATAAAACTCTGAATATAATTTTAAGGCTTTCTTGGTAATGGAGATACCAATTTTGAACGTGTCATCTGTATTTCCTTTGAATGTCATTTCATAATCTTCTGGCTTTGGGTTTCTTTTGGGCATTATAATCTCATTTCCACTACCAAAGTCTTCCATGAACCTTTTTTTGTTTATCACAGAGCCTCCCCTATCTTCACCAATGAATATGGATATCAGTAACTCTACAACTTTAAAACAAGAATGTCTGAAAGGTACCAAGATCAAAACTTTTGGCCGCGTAAGCCCTTGATCTCTGTATTCATCTGGTATATCACTAAGGCTCTGCAGTTTTGATTTTTGTATTTTTGCATTGTGATGAAGCACTTTGGTTCTTGTTTTTAAGACATGATTGATTGTATGTAAACAGTACACCAATCGTATCTGAGATTCATTGTCAAAAGATCTTTGTGTATAGAGCAGATCTTGATAATTGTTTATAATAGAAAATAATTCTCTTTGGAAAGGAGTTAATGGACTCGAATCCACATCCAAATAGTCTTTTATGTTACCATAATTTGCCTTGGATATGTTTTTCTGGATCATTGATTTTACATGCAACTCATCCCAGTCAACGTGTTTTATCAGCTGGGGTACTTTACCATGTTCTGCATAAGTAACATTATCCAAAAGTAACGCTTTGGGTTTTGTGTCCACTGGCTCGTCAATTTTTTTATCCACTGTAGGTATTTCACAAATAACATTACCTAACGTTGGCCAAGATAATTGCTCTGTTTTCAAACTTGCAGGTAAATTTGTTAAGGCTGTGTACATATCACTATCAAAATCGTTTTTTAAATGCACAGTAAAAGGATCGTTTATGACCCCAGCATCCTCTTGTGCAGTTTCTTCATCTTCCTCGTCTTTTTCTGCCATCAAGAGTTTAACTTTTTCTTTTGCTTCGTCATTACTATTCTTCACTTTTTTAGATTTCTTTGTATCTGAAATATCGTCTTCAACACTAGATTCACCATCCTCACTGCTTTTGTTCTGTTGTTCATTTAAGCTATCAACCTCTTCTGATCCTTCATCATCAAACTCGTCATCATCTGCACTTTCTAAATCCTCTTCAATGTCGTCATCCTCTATATCTTCTAAATCTTCTTCCTTGCTGCTTGCATCTTCTTCACTTATTTCCTCTTCTTCATTATCCCCATTTTCATTTTCACTGTCATTATCTGAACTTTCGGAGTCAATAGCTAATGGGGCTTTAGCAATCTTATCTCCAAACGTTTTTAAAAGATGGTTCAAAGGGTTGTCATCCTCTTCTTCTTCATCTGAACTTTCCTTATTATAATGCTGTTGCTTAGCCTTTTTTTCTTCAAATCTTTGTCTAAGATTTTCTATTTCCTCGACTCTAGCCTCACGTTCTTTAATGTAAGAAGATGTTCTGTAATTAAACTTTTCTTTTCGTTTTGTTTTCTTGATGATGGACTCTTTTTGAGAAAATTTCTTTCTTTTTGGCATAGCTAGAGAAATAACAAATTAAACAATAAAAAATCGATAAATACAAAATGCACAGTTTATAATTACGCTGTGTCTATTCGCACCAAATCCACGTAATTACGTGGATATAAGGTTAGGAATTTTAAAGAAAAACGCTACTTTTTCAAATGAAGTATGTCCACGTGAAGTAAAGCTCGCACCAGTGCTCTCGCCTGGGCGTCTACTGAAGCGGGAGGGAAACGAAACCATAGACTACCTTAGACTTCTAATCTCTGACGAAACGCACGAGCGCACGAGTGCACCGAGTGCACGAGCGTTCGTTTTGAGTTAGCGCGCATGCGTTTGGCTGCAGCACTGAGTGTGAGTGTGTGAGGGTGAGATTACATGGAGTCTGGCAGTCTGCAGACTGGCAGAATCGCGCCAAGTTTAAAATATGTTTCAATATTAATATTTAAAACCTGTTACGTAAGCAAAGAAATAATTATCGTAATACATTTGCATTTCTGTATTAACTAATATTTACGAAAAAAAAAGGCGACGAAAAACGTTTTGTCACACTTACATATTGTTATACATACCAGGTTACATCAGTGACCCTACTGACTGACTGTGCGATGTTAACATAAATCTATAAAAAAAGTTATAAAATAATATTTGACACGTTTTTTTGTTAATGAAATTGATTGTAACTAAGCCTTTATTCGGTTATAACAATAATTACAATTTTTTCTTTATTTTACTAAATTATTCTGAGATGTTATAATTTAAACATAATTTAAACTTAGCGCGATTCTGCCAGTCTGCAGACTGCCAGACTCCATGTAATCTCACCCTAAGCTTACGTGGAAATTAAAGTGAATTGGATGTTTTTAGTTTTTACGTTCCTATAAGTCACGTATGCGTAAGCTTGAGCATAGAGTTAATCGATGCTTTCAGATTTTACGTGCCCGTAAGCTGACGTGGCTGTAAGTAAGCAACTTATCTGTAACCTGACGTCTTTTGAAGATTACGTGTCCGGAATGTCCGGATAAGCTTATGCGTGCCTATAAGAGAACATGTGTGTGTATGAAAGCACAATTTTTATTTTTACTTGTCTGATACATAAATAAATATGGATATATCTGTGGCGTCTCACATCTCTCGCGCTTCAGGCTCTACTCGCCAGGTAGCCAAGCCCCTAATAGTTTGCTCCCGTCAAGCGGCGAAATTCCCGCACGATTATATATAAGCGCGATCGAGATGGTCTGAGCAAAAAAATTTAAAATTAAAAAAAATTATATTTAACATTAATTTCTTAAATTTCTTTAAAATTCCCAACCTTATATCCACGTAATTACGTGGATTTGGTGCGAATAGACACAGCGTTATAATTATGACGTAACTTACTTGCTGTAAATTATAGATGAACGTTTAAAAATTGTTAGAATTTGACGATTGAAGGAAACAAAAAAGAATGAGAGATTTTAAGGTTATACGTTGCAGGCAGCATGGGCGTTTTTGTATGTAAGTTGGATAGCTGCAGGATAGCAAATATGCCAATAAATTGTACGGAAGCCCGGTCACGACATCTGCATAAAAACGCATAAGCAAAAGCACGCACAAAAACGAGTATGAGACAATGAGACGTGTGAGTGCACAAAAACACGCATGAAAACACAAAAACTGCTTGCCGCAAATATTATTGATCACGTCAAATTTTAATTTTCTATCTATAAGATTAGTTGTGGCTGGTTTATAATTGACTAAATGGCTCTACTATAAATAGTAATAATTATTTGTATCAGCGCCATCTAGCGTTGCGGATTTCTGAGCTAAAAAGTGGCTCTAAACTTTTGAACCACAGCATTTGTGCTTAGAGCCATGTAATCAATTACAAACCAGCCGCAACTAATTTGATAGATAGACAATAATAAGTTGACGTTGTTTGAGATGTTTGCGGCAAGTTTACAATTGAATTTTTACCTGCGAATCGACCTCCAAAACCATAAATGTTCTACTTATCTTATTATTCGGCTTATAAAATCGACTATTTAGTTGTTATTACTATAAGTACTACTATTTTACTATTACTACTATTATTGATTTTTGTTTATACAAGGGTGCCTTATGTCGGAGAGGGGGGGCACGGATCAAGATGACAATTGCATTGCACACACGCTTAATTGATTGACAAGAGACATCTTACGTTGTATTTAACCTGTTGTTATTATCTATGAGTAACGTATTTGAATAAAGCAAATATAATATTAGTATGATAATGGTTTTGCGTAGCTCTGAGAAAAATAATGTTGATGGGTATCCCTGTAAGCCATAGCAAACGTTTACTTCAAACTAAACATACTTATTTAAACACTACTGTTGTGATGATAATTTGGAAATGAAAAACATCACGAGGTACCACACGAATTAATGTACTGTAAAAGAATGCAATGAAATTATATTCATAAAATTCAAAAATGTTTTATTTTCTGAAAAGTTCATGATTTCAAGTAGTATATCTTAAGGAAGTTACTAAGTTTTAGTCGTGTAAATGTGTGTTAAGGGCAATTACTGTAACTTAAAAAGCTATCTGTTTACTATAATTATTAAATTATCTTCCGATATTATAATACTATAGTAAGAATTACATATACGACATGTACGTGTGTACACTAGTTACGAAAAAAAAAAAACTACAAGAAACTTATACAAGCTTTGGATCATCATCCATCAATATGTTTTCTTTGATTTTTTTCTAGAATATGAGAAATCGTGCGTGTTATCATCGGGTATATTTAACTTCAATGAGTTGAACTTTTTCCCTTATATTAATTCATGCAAATATACTAACTGTAAAATAAAATAAAAATAAAAATACTGTAAATTGTAATAATTACAGTAGAGCCATGTAATCGATTATAAACAAGCCTCAACTAATTGTATACGTATCAAATAAAAAGTTAACGTTGTCTGTGCTATTTGCGGCAAGTTTACAATTTATCTTTCACCTAAAATCTACTTCCAAAAGTACAAATATATAGGTAAATTTTTGGGTAAAAGATATATTGTAAACTTGCCGCAAACAGCATGTATTGCCTCAACTTTTTATTTTCTATCTATTAAATTAGTTGCGGCTGGTTTATTATTGATTAAATGGCTCTACTGTAAGTATTAGTAATAATTATTTGAATCAGCGCCATCTAGCGTTAGAGATTTTTGAACTAAAAAGTGGCCCTAAACTTTTGACTTGCAGCATTAGCGCTTAGAGCCATTTAGCCAACTATAAACCAGCCGCAACTCATTATGTAGCTACAAAATAAAAAAATAACAGTACATGTGTTTTTGGCGGCAGTTAGCAAATTATCTTTTACTCGAAAACTTATCTTTAAAAGTATAAATACATAGGAGGTCGATTTTTTGGTAAAAAATATATCGTTAACTTGCCGCCAAAAACACATGTACTGTTATTTTTTCATTTTATAGCTACAAAATGAGTTGCGGCTGGTTTATAATTGGTTTATTGGCTCTAGGCGCTAATGCTGCGGGTTAAAAGTTTAGGGCCACTTTTTAGTTCAAAAATCCCCAACGCTAGATGGCGCTGATCCATTTGATTTTTACTATAACTCATAGTAGAGCCATTTAGTCAATTATAAACCAGCCGCAACTGATTTAATGGATAGAAAATAAAAATTAAACGTAATCAATGATATTTGCGGCAAGTTATCTTTTATCTAAAAATTAACCTTCAGAAGTATAGATATTCTACTTATATGGTTTAATAAAATCGACCATATGGATATGGCACTATTTAGTATAACTAAGTACTACACATAAGTAATTCCACGTCACCTCCATTTATAACTTACATCGTGCTCTCTTAACCAGAATGATGAAATCAGAGGCTTCCGCAAATGCTGCTAGCACGCAGTTAATTAAGTTACGTATACTATATAACGGCTGAATTCTCATTGTCGGCCGGTACACAAAGTCAGAGAGCTTGACAGTCGGTATATAATTTGCAGTAAGGAGCCTGCCATACCGACGGTTAACAGTGAGGTTTTGAGCAGTCAGCCGTTGGTATGGCAGAAATTCACAATCAGCGCCATCTTACTTGTCCGAATATATATATATAGTAGTACACAGTGTATTGAATGCATTTATGCGATTTACGCCGTTAATTAAGCCTGTGTGTGAAATATATGTATAAAAATAGAATATATATGCCAGAAATGCCATTGCCATAGCATATAGCCGACAAGTTTCGCGACAAGGCGCTCTTTATTATTTGCATATTAACGTAAACACAGAGTATTCGAGCAAGTACTTATATATAACGTAAGCTTTTATTTATTGAACTAATCTCTAGGAGATACGTCAGATTTGATTTCATCCAACAAAGAAGTGATAGTTTTTGCATACATTTTTTTTTAGAGCTGTGATCTGTGCGAATATAGACGCAAGATCCACCTTTTCTCGAGAATTCTCCAGAAGCTCCCGCAAGATCGTGCATTTATTGTTCACTTTCAGTTAGTTATTGTTATAAGTACGCATATCAACATCCACTGTAGAAAGGATCATCGACAAGCTCGGAAAAATGTTAAGCCCGGAAGAAAAGTACGGTAAGTAATTCGCCGCTATTCTTGAGTTTGCTACGACATGCTACTTTATATGTATACTTAGATGCATAATAAGTTTTCATTATTTATTTGCGTTCCGGGCATATGTACTTATACCCTACGTAATGTACGTACTCTTATAGACGATAGCCAGTTTTTTTTTTTATTGTCGATCTAAAGAGTTTAGGTACTTTTTATTTTATGTATATATATATTTTATTTTATAAATGTATGTACTCGAAGTTTTGACGTAAGCAAAGAAAAATTTTTTTTTTACTTTCATGTGTGCTTTTAATGGCATATGCCTTTACTGAGTCATTGAGCTTTTTATGCATGCACAACAATACTTACCTTGAGCTCTTACAGCATAAGTATATGTTTTTTATTTTATCTTTTGCAAGTTTGCAATATTATTTTTAATATCATACTTTATGCCGTGTTCTCCTTTCTTTCGTCATGCTGAGTAATAATGGAAATTCCAGCGAATTCTGTTATACTCGACATACTTGATTAAAGATTTTGTAACAACTAGTTTTCATCTGTCGATAATATTGTTGCTGATGTTTGCTACATTCACTTAAGCAACACATTTACATTTAAACAAAATAATGTTTCTCAACAGGTGTGAAAATCGAATATGACCCTCTGTGGAAGGGTCCGATGAAAGTTAAGAGGCAGCCAACAGACAGGATTTGGCTAATTGTTTTTGTACTCTTCGTATTACTTTATGTTTTCACTGCTATTTTCGGTAAGTAATCAAAAACGTGTTACATATATCTCATTATTTTTCATGTGCAATTTGATATCACACAAACTAAATACTTAATTTTCAGGCTTCAGGGCTGGTGATATCTCAGTAGCACTAGCACCTACAGACAGTGCTGGCCGAATTTGCGGCTTCGATCCTGAAGTTGAAAATAAATCAAATCTCATGTATTTAAACTTGAAGGACTGTCTCAATGAAGTCGGCATTTGCGTGAGTAAAACTGCTTGCGTTGCAAAATGTCCTTCGCAAAATTTTCTATTCAAAGAAATGAAGGATAAGCCACTGAATGAAGTGAAGGCAAAATTAATTTGTACCACTGACATTAACATGACATCCATCACTACTATCGAGCAAATAGATATTTTGATAAAACATCAAAGATGCGCTAACTGGTACTTGGAAAGTGAATCTGTAAGACAGGAATGCATTCCCAAAGGCATATGGCCAGGGCATGAAAAAGACACAGTCAATGCAGAGCAGTTAAAAAAGATTAAGGAAGCTATTCAAGGGCGCTTGAACTTGATAAAGGATATAGGCAAGGATGCCAATAAAGTAATGTATGTATATATTTAAATCATTGATGTTCTGAATAACGTGTATTTCAGAAAAAAATTGTATTACTTTCTAGAAATCCAGTGCTCATAACTATATTCTGTGGTGGAATCATTGCCCTTGCTTCAGTAGTTTTGTTGAGATGGTTTGCTATACCTTTCTTCTATTCCTCTATATGTATGTTCTGTGGAATCACAATTTACGGAATATACAAACTAACAGTCACTTATGTTCAAGCCAAAAGAGGAGATGTTCTCTTTGGTCTTATTTTGTGCGTCATATTGCTAGTTGCAATAATTATAGCAGTTATAGTTTTCCGTAAAAAGATCTATTTAGCATGTCAGTTGATTAAAGAATCCAGCAAGTATGTATCACTATGCCATATCGTTTTAAGTAGCAAGTTGTGTAAATTTCAAAACAATTTCTTTTTTTCAGAGCTGTGCAGCGCCTACCAGTAACGTTACTTTTTCCAATTGTTCCTTGGGTATTGTACATAATCATCATAATGCTTGCTCTCGGAGTATTTGCTGTTTTACAAACTATAACTGTACCAGTTTATGGAATTGAAAATCTAGATAGTGGAAGTTCAGAACAGTGCCAGTGTCGAGATTATCCCATCTCCTTACTGAATGACAGTGCATCATGCGATCCTGAAACATTTAACAGCAAATGTAAAACTTCAAATGGAGATGCCTGCTTATTTTTGCAATGCCGTCTGCAGGAAAGAGTCAATCCAGGATACGTAAAATTTTTCCATACAATTAATTTTGTTGGATTTTATTGGCTGTTGTTCTTTGTGTCTGGCTTTGAGTACATGGTTCTTGGTGGTACATTTTCATCTTGGTATTGGACATTTAACAAGGACAATGTCGGTAACTTCTCATTATTTGAAAGCATTTCTAGGACAATAAGGTATTACATTTGACACTATTGACAAATTTTTTAATTATCCATACATTAACTACAAAAAAAATTTCAGATATCATTTGGGAACCATAGCTATTGGTTCTCTAATTCTAACGATCTCGCAAATCATTAAAATGCTTTTGCAAGGATTACAGCAAAAACTCTCAACAAGTAATAATACTGTTGCAAGCGGTTTCATGATGTGTTGTAGGTCCATCTACGATATGGTCGATTCTTTTTTGACTTTCTTAAATTACAACGCATACATCATGTGCGCAATTCATGGAAAGAGTTTCCTTCAGTCGGCAAAGAGTGCGTTCCAATTAATAATGAGGAACGTTGTGAATGTCGTTGTTGTGAATACGGTAAGATAATGATGTATGTTGAGTAATTACTTGACACTTGAATCCATTAACTAATCAAAACGTTTTAATGATCCAGGTTGCCGATTTTCTGTTTGTAATGGTGAAAATTTTGATAACATCAGTAACAGTAACAGGTTTAGGTATCTTCTATGGCCTTGCACACAGCGAATCAGAAGACATGGGTCCATTTTTGGCTGCTACGATTATGTCTACTATAGGCACTTACGCTATAATATCAGTTATATTCTCAGTACAAAGCGTTGCGGCAAATACCATCTTCTTGTCGTTTATTGAAGATTCAGAGCGTAATGATGGAAGCGATGATAAGCCCTACTACATGAGTAATAAGCTGAAGCAGTTGTTGTACATGGAAAGAAACTAGTTTAAGCTGAAGTTTTAAACAATTTTTACTTTTTCCTTTTTTTTTTACTTGTAACAACTATTTCTACAAAGACTTAAAAATTAAAGATCTTTTCACACAAGACTGCTCTCAACACGATGCTCTTACTAGAAAAATAAAATAAGTGGTATGATTAATACATATGGTTATTACCAAATTTTATTATGTTAATAAAATCTATGTGATTGAAGAAATATTTTTCATGAAGTATTATATATACATAAATTTTAAGAAACTATACACTTTTTATCTACAATCAAAATATTTTCATGTAAGATTTTTAATGTACACATAAGTTATTTGATGTATTAAGGAAATAAAATTTAAAATAAACTATAAGTATAACATAATATTATTATACACATCTCTCTCCTCCAAATTTTAAGGCGCTCTTTTGAATGTATGAGGAACTCCGAACTGATGACGCATGTATGTAAACGCGACCTAATGATTAAATGTAATCACGATTTAAATTGTCAAACGTCAACATGCGTGTTTTTTTTTTGCTTACATTGCTTACAATACAGTTATTTAGAAGCATTTTCCAATAAAAATATACTTTATACTATGAATGTACTTCTTTATTAATCATACAGCTGATAAGTATTGGTTAACAAAAACAGACAAGCAGTTAGCAGTAAGGCATTAAAATCTTTGCCGTGCAGTTCAATATTTTTTTATTTGAAATGCCAAGGTGTTGCATTACTACTTGCATTAGTGGTACTTTTAAAGATAAGAGACAAAGAAAAGCTACAGGACAGCGGAGTGCTGCTTTTTTCTCGTTTCCCAAAGTAAGTAACAAAGTTTCTCAAATATAATTATAATTTGACCCAGTTATTGATCTTGGAGCATCAAATTTTTTTTCAGGATAAAAATTTATTGAAGATATGGAAGGAAACACTCTATGGGGATGCAGAAAAAACTGTGGAAAACAATGACAAAGTTTGCGAGCTTCATTTTAATGAAAAAAACATTACCAAGTACGATGAAACAATTCTAAAAGATGGAAGTGTTCACAGGTTAGCTAGAAAACGATATACACTTGATCCTAAGGCAATTCCTGTCAGCAATGCTAAAAGGAGAAAAACGCACGAAAAACAATCAGTATGTTGCTAAATGTTATTGTTTGTGTTTCTTATTACCACCAGGCATAAATACATGTAAAAATAATTAGGTTTTCAGGAAAAATGGATCTTTTCAGGTTCAGAATAAATGTGCAGTTTCAGAAAGAAATGGTCGTAATATAATAAAAAAAACGTACAGCACTGACACAGCCAAAGAAAATGTAAAAGTATTCTTTTTATACAAATAGGTGCAATACCATAGCAATATTTTTTTGAAAAGAATTTTAAAAAAATTATGACGTCTATTGCACTTTGCAGGTTAATGTCAAAGTTAATGAAAAAGTTACGGACCCTCTACAAAATTCACAGTTCAAAGAAGTATTTATAAAGAACGAAATTATTGAACAGGTTATACAAGTAGCAAATTAATAATTAGAAATGTTTTTTAACTTTCATAACATTTTTGTTGATATTTATTTGTCTTAGGTGAATGAGGAAAGTCTGGATCTGAAATTAGAAGAAAGTAATGAATTTTACTATGATAATAGTAGTCAAGATGAAACAAGTGTATGAATTTATGTGTTTATTTTGTGAGTTCATTTAAGGTTGTTTTTAATGAATTTACATATTTATAGGTGGAAATACCGTCAAAATCAAATCTCTTAGCTGAAAAATGTAAAGTTTTTGACCACAATCTGAGTTTTAATGTATTAAGTACCACAGATTATTCTTTTTCACGCTTGAAAGACGACTTAGATATAAAAAATTTAAATATATCAGGTGCTTGGGCACATGTTTTTCAAGATGATGTAGTTACCTTTGTCTATATACATCCTTTAAAACTTTCAATACAGTGTTTTTGTATTGTTGATTGTCAGATGAAGATAAAGGTATTCTTACCTTCTATTAGTAGTAGCTAGTAGTATTGAATGCAATTGTATTATAATTTGTTTAATGTCCTATATTTCTTATTGTAGATAGCCACTGCTGACAAAAGAGTCGTTAAAGATGCAAATGTAGAAATTAATAAAAAAACAGATTTTATTAATTTCTTAACAAAATTACAAAGAACAATATGTTGTGATGGAATGGGTATTGATGAGAGGTAAATTAGTTTTGTGTTTTAAAAAATATAAATCATTTCAGTCTTTAATTTAATATTAAAGTATTATAAAGATAAAGAAATAAAAAAATTATAAACACAAACGTGTGTAAGTGGTAATTGAAACAAATTTAAAATCAATGTAAATTATAATTTATAGGTTTTCTAGTGATTGTCTTGGATTTATCACTACCGAATCGGAGTTTATAAAATTAAGAGGACTTAATAGATGTAATCCATGTAGAAATGCCCGCAAAAAACTAATAAAAAGGAAGAATAGTAATCTTAGTGATTTAGAAATACAGTTACATCAGCAAAATCGCAAAATTGAAGAATTAACATTCAATTGTAATAAAATGCAAAAGGTTAATTATACTAGAAAATAATGTATTATTACGGTCATTAGTTTTTTAGATAGCAAAATAAATTTATTCAATTTTTTTTTTCTTCTAGCTCTTACACAAGAAGACTTGATACGAATTCTAAAGAAGCCATAAATATACCATTTATGTAACTGTTTATGTATTTTTTCATAAAAACATTTATCGACAATAAAAATGATGAATAAAAATTCGAATTGGTCTCATTGGATGTAAGATGCGTTTGTAAAAAAATTTGCAAATTTGACTGTGCACATGCAATTTTTATTTATTATCTTTTTTTTTTACAAATTTGTCAGACGTTTAAAATACATTTATGCAAACCAACATTTAAACATTTGCTATTTTTACGTTTTGAATATCAAGTGTGCGATTTTATTGATTAATCAATAAAAAATTCGCCTCTTGTTGTTTTTGATTCACCTTTTTAAAATTTTAAAAAATTTTGAAAGACATTCGTTACAGAGTATTACTGTTGCAGTATCAATATTAACATCATTCGACGTCATTTTACTTTTTAACAATTATTTTTTTATAATACGTGGATACATATTATCTAGTTGAGTTTTTGATAAATCATACAATTCAATTTACAAATGAATTTTACAACTGTGGCTTTAACAATTGTACCGTAATGTACCGATACGAAAGTTATAAAAAAAAATTCGACATTTGAAAAATTTAAATGACTATATTTTTCAAGCAATTCTTTGTCAGTCTTCCACTATATTTATTTTAGCTTTTCGATTTATCAACCCCTTTATTTCACATGCGATTCGTATACATTCATTAATCGGTATAAATACATATTTTTGCATTGGAATGGGTGCACAGTGTGTTTTACATGCATACAAACGAGGTGGTGAGTCCAAGTTTCCGAACACCTTAAAAAAGTGCTTGCCAAAGTTTCAAAACAGCTATCACATGTACTCGTTCGAAACTGGACTTTCTGTACTTATTTTTTTCTCTTAATCTGAACTAAGTAACCCTTTATTTTATATATTGAATGTTCTTTTTAAACTTTCATTACAGATCCTCTTTATATTACAATTATACGATAATCAAACTTTGTATCACTTTTTTATTTTTATTTATTTATTTTTTTTTTTAGAAAAGTTCAATATATTTATCATTGATTTTATTATCATCATGTTATTATTATAGTTAGTATTTTCAATCTATTATGTTTCTTTAAATATGGGCAAAAACAAACTGAATTCCTTCAAAAAAAAAAAAAAAAAAAAAAAAAAAAAAAAGAAAACGGTAACTTTATTAAAATGTACACGTATAAATTATCTTCTCATACTTTGTTCAAGTAATTTAAATAACATGTCAAAGTAATACTAAGTTCTTTACCTTCTTTGTGACATTTTTTGTGCGTCGTTTCTAATTTTTATACACTTTTTAATTTGTACATTCATATTTCCCTCATGTATACGATACGTGCTATAACTTTTCTCCTAATTTTTGTCTCTCTTTTCAACTAGTGGTGGTTAAAAGTTACATACCTCCAATTTTAAGAAAATATATATGTTGGTCATTTTTATTTCGAAAAGATGCACTCGTCGATTGAAATAAAATAATTTTTGCCTTCAAAACGTTCCCTTCGTTTTCCTAATAATGGGTACTAAAACACGCAATAATTTAATTAATTGAAAACACAAACAACTACATTGACATTACGAACAATATAATACATAGTTGGAAAATCAACAACGTGCTCGTTAATAATAATAATAATAATAATAATAATAATAATAATAATAATAATGTATTTAAATTTAGCACATTGATCGAACTCTGTTAGACACTTTGGGTCGTTAATTATCTAACTACACATGATACATGTACATAGTGTATCAATTATTACTTATTACTCGCACTGCGAATTCACGGCTAATGATTTTATTAAACGTGTAAACGCCGTCGTCGTCCTGTATGATAATATCTATAAGACATATAACAACGATATAACAACGACAACCTGCACTAAACAGAGCTCTCTCTATAGACCTATTTCGCGGGAAAATATCCATTTGTCCTTAGAGTTTCGCCGTACTATATAACAACAAGTAAGTACAACCTATTTATGATAATATTATATACAATACACTCTTAAACGTATCTAAAACCTTCCTGTATAATGTACATATTATGTATTCAATAATCACGAAAATAAAAAGAAAAAAAAAAAAAACAAAACAAAACAATCGCACAACATCCTTATGTATTCATATAGCGTACAGATATACATATATATCATATATGTTGAGCGAAATCACGTAGTTATATTGATCTCGATGCAGGAAAGAAATGGAAAATCCTCCCAAGTTCCGATGCCGCGAACGCGGGAAACCAATGAAAAAACGAAAAAAGTTTTCCGTGTCCCTCCTCCATTTGTACACGTGTGACCATCACGATAACCTGCACCCCATTGTACACATGCGGCCATCATAAATATACCCTCGTTATCGGGGGGGGGGGAGAGGAAACCCTCGCCGTGGCGAAGCCGGTACAAGCTCCTAGACGTCGATGCCGAGTAGCTCGCGGCCACCCACCCGGGAGAGCCGCCGGCGCAGGCTGCGCGTTCGCCGGAACTCCTTCCATCAGACGGACGCGCGCTTCACGTGCAAACTCGTGGCGATCGAGTGGGGCTGGTAGCAACGATAACTCCCGCTCCCGCACGGGTGGCGGCACTCGTTGCTCCCCTGCAGGAGCTCGCTGTTGTTCGTCCCGAGGCACGTGCACGAGCACACGGACACGCAATCGTCGTCCACGTCGTTGCAGCCCGAGGGCACGTGGCCGGCCAGGATTTTTCCGTTCACCGCCACCACCTCGCCGTCAAGGGTGAGCACGTGGTGCGAGGCAGACTGCAGCTCGTCGTCCCGACGAATCTCCTCGGTTTGTTGCCTGATGCAACATTTCGACATTTATTCGTTTGTCATTCGTATGGTGTATTTATATGTGTGTGTAAATAAAAAAGAATTACTCACATCGTCATGAACCGGAGGACGAGCAGGTTTATGCTGGCGGCCACCACGGCCAGCCCAAAGAGGATGAAGACGAGGCTCAGGGCCACGTAGCCCGGCTTTTTCGACAGAGCTTGGTCGTTCTGGTGGATCGATTGCAAGTTTATCAATATATCTAGAAAAATGAGAAGAAAAGAAGAAGAAGAAGAAAAAAAATGGTAACTATACCTGAAGGGCCACGTAATCCCCGAAGCCGATGGTGGTCAGGGTGACGAAGCAGTAGTAGAAGCTGTCAAAGTAGCTCCAGCCCTCGTAACGGGAGAACACGGCGGCCCCGGTGGTGATGATGATGCTGGACAACAAACCGGTGGCGAGCATGAGGTTCATCTCCGTGGCTTCGGGCCTCTGGCACTTTAGGTACGTTTTTATACGGCGTATCACCACCGAGGCGAACTTGTTCAGCCGCTCGCCGATGCTCTGGAACATTATCAGGCCCAGGGGGATGCCGATCATCGCGTAGCCCATGCAGAAGGCCTTGCCGGCTTTTGTTACCGGCGTCGAGTGACCGTACCCTGGGACAATTGTTTTTCATTACATTACATCATTCGTTGATTACATTTTTATTGTTTTAATATTACTATTACAACTACATCAACCGTGAGGTTGCATCGATTGATCGGGTGATGAAGGATGGGTCAGAGGCTCGAAGTATAAAAAGTATTATCCCGCTCGAGCCGCGCTGTTGCATATTTATGCTCGAGGATTTTCAATATTCATGCACGCATGTATAACCTATATATTCATACGAGCCTTGATTTTCATTATCTCGTTTTAGGGCATCGTCTCTTGTATTCAAACTGCTTCGCTCCAAGGGGGAAAGTAAGTGTTTTGTAAAATATTAAAACTAAAACAACGTTTGCACGTGCTGCCGTTTGGTACATAAAAAGACTCTATACTTTGGAATCGCGTCACGCGAGCGGTATAAATATTCGAGGGCCACGATTGTTTTCTTCGTGCGCGAGATACACCTACACCTACGTGCAGACCAAAGCGACAGGTACCCCCTTTTACGGAGGATTTATGATTTAACGAACTGGTTAAAATTTCAGGAGCAAGGCTTCAACAGTAGCCGGATAAATACGTATGAAACCGTACCGTATGATGTACCTACTAATTAAACGTATAGGTATAGACAATTATAATATAGATGTACGTATCAGGTGCACGTGGGCCAACATTGTTTTTATTTTCGTTTACTCGACCCGAGGACTCTTTTTGTACTCGAATAAGCGCATCGGCTGTACAAAAATAACACATGCAGTAACAAAAGTTTAAGCCTATCGATGTTTTTTTTTTTTCACTCACCAATCATCGCCAGTACGACGGTGGCGAAGTAAAAGGCCCCCGTGAACTTCCACTGGGGGCCCGCCTTGTGCGGCTTGTTTTCCGTTATAACGACCTCGACCATCCGGTAATCCTCCCACGAGATGTTGTACTTTCTCATCATGTTCCGCCGCACCTCTGCCACGAGAACAAAAAAAAAAAAAAGTGGGGGGAGGGATGAGAACTTCTCTATACTTTGTCGCGATCTGTACACATAACGTATATATATAAGTACCGGAGAGAAAGTCCCATCGCTTGCGCTCGGTGTTGGACTCGAGGGCGTCGAACACGGCGGCCCCGACCAGAAGGTACGTGAAGGTACATACCACGAGGGCGAGGGTCCTCACGTTCTGCCGTTTCATCTTCTCCCCTCCTCGGGTGCCCGCTTGTACCACAAAAAACGGAGCCAACCACCACCCCCCGCCCCCCTCTTTGGTAGATGGAGTTGTCGCTTTTCGCGAAACGGTAACAGCGTCCGATCGCCCGCCGTACGCTCTAGTCCCCGGCGGCGAACACCTCCGCGGATCCCGTCCACAGTTCGCTCGGTCCCATGACGTGGATGGACGTCTACTTGGCTCGCCGACCTGTCGTCCGGAGCAGCGTACACTCGGCGCTTTCGACGCGAGAGGAGGGAGGAAGGAAGGGACAAGAAAGGGCAAAGGGGATGCTGCCAGTCGGGTCGGGGGTGGCGGCGGCACTGGCAGTACCCCGTGTGCACTGGGATCTCTCGCGCTCGGGCACCCACTGGGAGGGCGGGAGGGGACAAGGATTTTATTGATCGGGGTGTACCATCTCTCGCGTCGATGGGGCGAAAGTAGTGCAGATCGACGTGTGGTCGGACGGGTATGGTTATTTACTGGATGCTGCACATGCTCCAGGGAGGTAAGGTAGGATACGCGGGCACTGGCAATCGGCAAAAAGATCTACTCTCGGGGTTTATATGTACATACTACACATCATCAGAATAAAGAGAGAGAGAGAGAGCACATTATCTATCTTTTGTACAAAGGATCCAAAAGTAATTTTTTTGATTGAAAGAAAACACAAACGTTTTCCCAACATTTTTTAAAACGTCGTATGCTACTATATATATACGTAGGGATTGTTGTTGAGAGTAAGATATGGTTAAGATACGTATTTTGTGGCTACACCAGCAAGTTTATTTATCAATTTGTGCTTTTAGGGCATACATAAGCTTTTCGATAGTCTTTTACAATATATTTAGTATGGCTAACGTAAGAAAAATGACAAAAGGACCTTCAAACAATTTTTTACTCGTGTTGAGAGACTTTCGGTGAATTAAAAAACTTTCAGGTGACTTTGAATGATCGTAGCTTACTGTGCCACACGTTATTTATGTGCAGGTAATAGTATCATGTATATATATGATATATATTTTCATGTCCCCGGGATGTCTAGTATTTATTCTGGGCCAAGCTCGTCACCACCTCGGGCATGTGCAAAAAAAAATAAAAATAAAACTAAAAATAAAACTCCGACTCCACACCCATGGTGCTAAGAACATTGTCTTTCATAGCATTTTTAATGAAATTCAAGTACGACGACACTTTTGTGTAGATCGAATGGGACTTTACTTCGTCGCATCTGCCTGATTTGAGACTCAACACTCCGACAACTGTGTCCCCCATCACCAAGGCGCCACCTTCGTCACCCTGCGAATAATGAGGATTAAAGTCGATTAAAAGCTTTGTGAGCTTTTAGTACTAACTAGTTAGTTTGCAATTTTTGTGGACTCACTGTGCAAGTTCCGCGGTCGGTGTAATTATTTGGCATCATTTTTCCGCAAAATACTCGTTCGTGGGTCACCGAAAACAGACTGTAATTTGGGGTGCATGGAATAATGGGATGCGTCACATTGGCGTATCTTAGTGATGTACAATTTCGAATGGCTGCGGCACCGCGTTGACAAGCTCCGTACCCAGAGATTATTGCGGAACCCACGTACTCGCGATTTTCCAGTGGCAAATTGAGTTTGCTTAATTGTGGGTTCGATTCGAGTTCCAAACTTTTTTTCAACTGGAAAACGTTGATAAATTGCAAGAAACACTCGTTACGAAAAAAAAAAAAAAAAAAAAAATTGTCCATGTACATTAATATCTTACTTTTAAAACAACGATATTATTGTAATATATAGTTACGCCTTTGTTGAGTGGATAATAAATTGATTCGACGTCAACTACAACACCCTCCATCGAGTTTAGGTCCATTCTGCCAGCGACGACTTGAAATTGTACCTTTTTCCACTCTCCGTATGAGCTGACGCAACCTCGAGTCGTGAGAACGTATCGGTCACCAATGATGCTACCTCCACACCGGTGTTTACCCTTTTCTTGGATGGAAACTTGATATTTCACGTCGCCTTCGTGTGCTACATCTGCGCCGAGTATACCTACGACTGAACAATCGGGGAATAATTATTTCTTTGCTCTACACTTTGGATGAATGTCATTATTAAACTAGTAAGCATGTGCCGCTGAAATTTAGAAATTTTGAAACAATTGGGGTTTTGCTTCGAAAGAGTAAATTTTTGTAATTTTTTTTTTTTTTTTTCATTGTAAATTGTAAGTTTTTTTTCTTCCATCCGTAAGAATTTATGTGTTTTGATTTCCTCAACCTCATATCAACATCCATCTCAAACAATGAATCATCGATTTATATATAATTTTGAAACATCAAAATGCTCATTTCATACTCGAAGTAATAAACATTTAAAGTTAGACTAGCTGTGAGAGACGAGATTGATGATAAAATTTTAGAGACATTCGATATACTCGTGATATTGTGAGCCTCGAAAAGCTTTGTATATTTCAGTAATAATTAAATAGATAACAATGAATCCGCCAATGCGTACACACGTACAAAACTTACATTTTTAAGATAAGATAAATTGAAATTAATTGGGATCTACGTTTTAAACGTGATATTAACCTTTCTTATATTTTATAGCTCCAATTCAAGTTAATCCTAAGAATAAAAAGGTTTGTCTCAATAATGCTTATAAATAAAATAGCAGGTCGGACACTGTAGAATTAGAGGAAAAAAAAATTCTCCGAATCAGCTAATTATTTAACTCTCAAAAATATCCAAAGTAAAAAAAATGGCACATTACGTCACGCGGTTGTATATTGGTGCCCGAGACGCGTGTATTATTTTTCTTATCGAGGGCGTAAAGTACACTTTTGCGCCCATGGACATACTTTGCACCCATGGTAAGAAATTAGTATTAGCCACTTATAATTTTCATTACTCGTGTCAAGTAGGTAAAAAATATTTTGCGTGCTTGTATGAACTTACCTTGGTTTACGCAAAGAATAGAATACAATTGGAATTGAAGTAGTAGCACTACAATGTACTTCATTATTACTCAAGTAGTTTGGAAAACCAAGAGTCTTCTTTGAGCAGATAAATAAAACAACTGCGGCTGTATAAAGTTTTACTTCTATCGATTCTAGCCTCTAAACTGCGCACATCCCCCAGTCGACTGAGTAAAACTAAAAACGCTTGGAAACACCTATCAAGCAATTCTTCACGAACAAAGAATATTCATTTTACAAAAATGGGTATCGATCGCCTGTGTAGTAGTTAGATAGTTTCTTAAAGCGCTTGTTACTAACACCATCACAGTCTCTTTACGGTTCTAAATGGGCCTGATAATTTTTTATCTGTACATCATTAGTAAAAACCAAAATTTTTTTTTTTTTTTATAATCCATCGGTATAATAGTCTTTTGAAACTTTTAAATTTTACGTGTTTTTAAAAGAATACCTCAGTACAGTAATAATGACTACTTATATTATTATGACTTTTTTTTTTATTATTTACGATTGTCAAAGTCAAAATATATTTTCTTTTTTTTTCGACCAGGATCGTATACGTATATATTGTTGTTAAAAAACTAATAGTCCATGTGACTTGTAAAATAACGCTTCCGGCTAAAGGTATATGTGAACACTCGTCGCAGCGAAAATAGTCCCGCTTGGTCGCGTTTATTTTTCATAATGAAGTTAAAAGTCACGAAAGGAAATTTTCATAACTTCATAATACTCATTACGAACTTTTTAATCATCGTCATCATCGCGAATAATGTTTTTCTCCTCGGGCGAAACGCGTGATTGAACAAACTCGAGCATTTGACTCTAACAACCAAAAGTGATTATAATCTCGAACAGCAATACGCATGTATGGATATAAATAGGTACGCAGACGATGATACAGCAGCGCAGTGAGGTACCTACAGTGGCCTTAAACCCGTTGACCCGGAAATTCAATTATTGCGAGGCAGCGCGTGTATAAACGCACACTGGCATTTTAATGCTGCTGGCTGTATACTGTTGTCCCCATAAACTTTCCCGTGCATTCGTTAGCGTGATAAAATTCACAGGTGACCCGGTATATATTATATACCTCGGACCTCAGACCATACACGTACCCCATTGTCATACGGATGATTGATGTCATCCGTTGCACGAATCGTGGACCATCATTCTGTGCTCGCAAGAGCAAATAAGAAAAATGTCTAGTCGGGGCTCGTGCATGGAACTAACTTTGGGCACCAGCTAGAAAAAGCTCGTTCGCTAATGAAATTAAACACACCCCCCCCCCCCTTCCCGAATCTTGAAATAGAAAATCGCACTCGAAACGATAGTACACGTAAGGTGGATGCATGCGCTTCTTCTTTTCCAAACTCACTGTACCTATATAAATATACCGTTGGGCTCAAAAAGAAATTTTGCGTCAACAATCTCAGGAGCATCCATTCACTACGTTGCTCGCCTCGTAAGCTTCCATACCGTCTGTATACGTTCGTTTGCTCGTGTATAGCTCCTCCCAGTCACATTCCAATCGGCTAGAATCACCATCCGGCTCGACCTTCTTTTTTATTCATCTCACGCCCGTATAAATATACACTAACCCAGCCAGAGCCAGTTTTTTTTTTTTTTTTTTCTTTAGCCAAAAAAAATAAAATCCAGACCCACATACGCGAGCTCCCTGTATTTAATTTCTGGAGTTATTTCTGGAAGCTTTATCGCGACGTCCCGAGCTTTACGGCTATTATTAGTGTTTTTTCTTTGTAACCGAGTAGATAAGTCGTAAGGATTTTTTGCACGGCTCTCTTTATTGCGTTGCTCCGTCCATCTGGTTGTTAAAATCATGAAAAGGCACTTGTGATCTCGTTGCGTGCATAATCGTGCATAAAATTGGTGGAAATTGATTTTGGGAGGATTGTCGAATCCATGTGCTTTTGTACGAGTGGCGCAGGCACATTTTTTTTTTTTTACTAGGACTTGTATTGGCAATTTTCAAAAAAAAAATGAAAAATTGTTTTTTAAAAAACAACTTGACCTCGAAAATCCACTTTTCCAGCGGAAATGATGAAACTGTGTTGCAAAGCTCATAAAAACCATGTGGCTATACGTTATATAAACACACGAGGATACACGCGTCAAAGACGTTTTTTTCTTTTCTCCACAACGTCCAACTAAAGACATTTCCCTCTTGCTCCTGGTACCCTCTCGACATATTTTCTTATTATCAATCACTTCCTCGCTCCTGCCGGCGGTCCTCTTTCAAATACAATTGCCCTTCCATCCGCAGATCAAGTCACCGTCCAAGCCAAGGAGCCAATCCACCCACGAAACTGCCACCGCCGTCGCACGTAACTTTGCGGATAATGCAATCAGCCACCGATGGATGGACCAATGCGAGGATGAGCCAAGTGTGAAATTAAATCAAGCCACGTGTCAGGAGGAGGAGGAGGAAATGCCTCGAGAAACCCGTAAGTATAACGCTTTGGATCGAAGCTGCGAGGAGGCGACAGCGGCTAACGAGATCCAATCCGTCATCGAGCACATTATGCTTCCGCGGATCCAAAGTTTTTCAGGGACACCGGGGGGATTTTTCAAACGCCGGCAAAGCGATAGATACGAATCACCCGCGCAAATCACGGTCCTAATCTCTGGCGAAAGTTTGTCCATGGGGAGGTATCGAGCCAACGTTATCGCCGCGGCTGTCGAAAGCTCGAGGAGGCAAGGACGAAAAAAAAAAAAAAAAGAAAAAAGAAAAACGGAACTCGACCCCATACGTCAAGGCCCCGGCACTTGGGCGTATACATCGAATCCTCGAGTTTGCGCTCGATCGGACGGAGGAGCGAGTGATAAATCAGCCGGAGAGGGTGGCTACATATATATATGTATGTACGGTTAAGCGGGGGATAACTTCTTGGTGAGCAGTTCCCTGAAACTCTGAGCGTATGATCGGATAACGGCAAGGTACGGCGCATACGATAGTGTTGCGCCGTAACCGGTCGTTGTTCCTCGATGAAACTCGGAGACCGATGCTTTTACTCTGGAATGTCCGGGATTTTGGTTCTCTCGCTTTCTGAGTTTTGTGGGGTAGTTTCGCGTTGGGCCTCTGTTTTTACTTGCCACTGCACTGACCGTGGTTTCGTACAATATAGGCTAGGAAATAGTTTGAGTTGATATGGAAAAATACGACCAGCTGCACGCACAAAGGTATTTCAGTGGGTTTCAAGTTGAACAGTTGCACGTACAAACAATGTGCATCATCTCATTTGAGTCGAATAATTATACTACACCAAGACGCTGGTAAAAGAAAGAACGTACTTGTAGCGCGCAAATCAAATTGCCTTTCGAAATCTCCGATCTGTGTCTGTACCAGGCGGTGGATAAAAACATTTACCCCCCAAGTCTATACTTAGCAGGTACACGCACGAGCTTAAAAATAAAGCTCTCTCTTTGATCATCGGTAAATTTTGTTCTCGCAGCTTATTCGCAGCGTTGAAAACATATAAACAGCACTGCGCGCGAAGAAGAGGGCCTAAACTTTTTTTCTTTCTCCCGTCGAATTCGAATCGGTCGAAGAGCCGATTTCTAGAGGGGCAGGGCATAAATTTGCTTGCCCTTCCGAAACTTTTGTTTTCCGCGAGCTCCATCCAGCGATTATGCAAATACATATATATTGCACATATCCTTGAGTACAATCGCCGATGGATTGTAAATCATTTTTCCTCTTTCTCCTTAACCTTTCCCAAAAATATATATACATTTTAACTGCTCTAGTTTGCGACTATTACGATACATTTGGCGCATTGCAACTGTTGGCAGTTTTTTTTTTTTTTTTTTTTTTTCATACTCAAATATTTTTCATCACTATTGCGCTTTGGCTCTCGATGCCATTGTCTTTTCATTTATTTTTTCTTGTTTACGTCATATTATAAATAATTTTGGTTTGAGACGATGCGTGTTCATCAGGGCGGCATTAAAGCCCCCTCGGCTAAACTGCGCTTATTGTATTACGTTGCACGCGCAGATATAACTAATCCAATTTAAAGTTTCCCGCCTCGGTGAAAACGTTTCATAACTAAATTAAGACGCTTCGCAACTTGACGAGTCGTCAAACCATGTCATTAGAGTTTCGTTTGATTGTCTTTTCGTTGCAATTTTCTTACTGTTACACCACAAATTGCATACACATGCCCATTTGTTATGCAATTCTCGGGCTTTACTTTTGTAAAACACTATTAGAGTTGGAAGGTAAGTGAAATCATGCACTACATGAAGGGCTTGAATCATGAAAAATCTCTCCGTTTTGGATCGAGAGAGAAAAAAATATTGTAAATCCTTGTGAGTTGCCTCACGGAAGCAGCAACTACGCGAGAGATTCGCACGCGGAGACAAAAGTATATAGTTGAGAGTCCTGCCAAGGACGAAAGAAAGTTTGACGGTGCTATGAAAGCGCCATTATCTCCTGCGGATGCACACGTGCGCTTGGACCGTGGAAAAAGTCGAATCACCAGGAGCTTATCCCTGTACGGCTGCTCGGCGGTATTATACGCGGAAAAAAATGTTTGGAGCTCGAGGACGGAGCTTTTCGGTGTATATATCTCTCTTTCTCCCTCAGGTTGGACGGGGTATAGTATTAAAAAATGAGTGTTTGCCGGAGAGAGAAAGAGATACATTGTCTAGTAAAAAAATGAAGCGCACTTGTACGTATAGCTGCACGGTGGAAAAGTATAGCCAGGACACGTGCATGAGGCTTGCATCGACGCGTGCTAACGCATATTACTTTTTTTTTTTTTTTTTTTTTTAAGCGCTCTGTGCGATAATGAATATAATCAGCAGAGACGATAGTTGGGTACTACAGATGTGTGTGTGTGGAAGACACGTGTCAAGGCTATTGATTTTTTTTTGTAACGATTGTGCCCGTATTGTTTGTTCTTGTTTGGAGCAACGATGTGAGGAGACGCATAGAGGAATAAACTATTTTCACAGTGAAAAAAATTCTTCATCATTGTACCTACCTATCTTCCTTATTTTAAAATAAACTGTTGCTGTGCCATGAAGCGAGTGCTATAACTGTATTCAATTAACGTTCATTTCCCTTACATCGGCTAAATATTTAAAAGAAAAAATTTCTTTGTAGTGTACAACACGTGACAAATCATGTTTTGCACTACTTTGATCAAAGAATACTTGGAGTATAGTATATTGCAAAAAAAAAATTCAGTAATTTCTCGGCACATCCGACTGAACGCGGCCACGAATGGAATTTCCAAAAACACCGGAACAACAATCGATAATCGACCCCGTACCTCTTGTCCAGCTCGACTTGCATCCCAACCCAAGAGGCAAAAAAATTCTTTCCACCTCCTAAGGCAGTGAAACCTGTGTCCCTTTGTTACAGGTACACCCGAAATGGCTCCCCCTCGAAAAACCCATAGCCGATCTCCCAAAAATCGGCAGGTCCCTCTGTGCAGCCACCACCGCGTCCGTAAGCCAAAGACCACCAAAACAAGCCGCAAAACCACCACCGACAAAGCCGTCGTCGAGGAATGGGTCTACCGTTTCCTCGGTACGTATTGACCCACAAACGCAATCCAACCATGGTCTGACCAGTAGTGCACCCCAACCACGCAGGTAACCTCGCCGCCATCGAAGCAGTCAAGCAACGCCTGGCAGAGCGCAAGCCTGCCATTAGCTTCGGAAGGCCAGGGTAAGTTGCTTTCAATTTCCCACCACCCCGTCAATCGACAAATTAAAAAGGACCCATCGACAGGCGCGAGCGCAAGCGCAGCTCCAGCAGGAAGAGCCGATTCCGCTCCCCGACGCCGTACTCCTGGGACAGGCTGGACGGCGGCTCGCCTGCCGATGCCCTCCACCACTCCATGGACGTAGACGCGAGCGACGACGAGGAGGACACCGAGTACCTCCCGTCGAGCCTCAAAAGGGCGCCCCAGAAGCGCGGCAGAGCATCACCCTACCAGACCCGCTTGGCGCTCGCCAGCGCGATGAACGAGCACAAGCTCGTCGACGACCGGTCGCTCCTCGAGAAGATCAACGGGTACATCAGGGCCGGCCTGGACGAAGGTTTGTTCTTTTTTTTTTTTCGTCCTCATCGCGATGGCAAAGCGGGGATGAGCCGTCCCTTTCCGCAGGCAAGAAGCGGGTCAAGGCGTACATCAGCAAGGCCCTGGCCTTCGCCCTGGAGACGGGCTACCTGGTGCCGGCGGACAAGGAGGGCAAGCTGCTGAGGGTCTCGCCGAGCCTCGTCGGCCAAGTCAGAAGCGCGGCTCGAGCGGAGAAGAAGCCGGCGACGCGGCGCAGAGCCAAGAGGAGGACCACAGCCAAGAGGGGAGCAAAAAGGGCGGCCAGAGGGAAGAAAATCACTGCCGCGGAGGAAGAAGCGCCCGGGGAGGACGATGACGGGGCCCTCGAGGGAGACGAGCCCAGAGCCGAGGAGGCCGAGAGGAGCACCGACGGGCCAAAGGGAGAGACGTTTGTTTCTTTTTTATCTGTTTTTCAGAAATTTCCCGTGGCATTATATTATCATTGTATTTTCGTTGCAAGTTAAGCTAATGACACCGGTGACCTTGTTTAGCCGCACGCGCGCTCGCGGTATCCCCCCCGAGAGACGGGGGTGTACGTGTGAATAAAACCGAGTCGCGATTAATCCCTTATGTTTTTAATTTACACGAGGATTACGAGGGTGCCTCGGAAGCCTTGGCTCCCCCCGACCGTGAAAAGTTAATTAAATGCTAACCAGTCTCCCCTTCTACCCCGAAACCTGCTGCTCGAGAGGAGCATATTGCAACTATAATGTGACAAAAAAACCTCCCCACAGCTGACGGCCCTGACTCGGTGGAGCTGTTGCGCGTCGCGAAAAGTTCCCGAAGGAAGCAAAAGTTTTCGGTGCCATTTGACGAATGGCCCTTCCTCGCGGCGCAGCCTCGATTACCGCGCTTGCCCTCGATTATATCGTTGCGCTACGCGAGGCCCCTCGTGCCTTGAGTCGGCAAAGGCTTTTAGCGGGGATCGTTTATCATGTAGCCCTTGCGGGGACGCACCCGAGCCGCACTCGTTTGTTTTTCCAGTCAAATCAACAAATCATGCACTTTGAGAACTCTGTGCTTTGTTTTTCGCCATCCGTATAGCGCGTCTGTTTTATTTATTCACGGCCCTTGCCTTTTCACCGTCGAATCGTCAAAACTAACTATTTCGGGGTGGGGAGGAAATACCGTAAAATTTGACTCGGTCGGTTTTTCATTGTATTTGCGCTTCATCAGCCAAAGCCATTCAACGACTTTTCCACTCCGGTTGGCCTCGAGAGAAATCTCTAGTCGGCCGCACTCCCGGGAAAAAACGGAGGATTGCTCGTGTTTTTATCACTTTCATTTCTATAGAAAAAAAAAAATAAATAAAGAAAAGAAAAATCAATAAACGCAATTGGAATCGGGAATATTTGATGAATTGTTCATACAACCGAATCGTAGGTCAAGCGAGGAGTCGAGGGACAACCCGAACCAGATCACCAGTCGAAGCTCGTCGAGGGCGAGCAGCCGAGGCGATCCCGTTAACGATGTACCGGAAGCGGTGCGCGAAAGCAGTGCCGACTTTGATCGGAAGCCCGTGATGCTCGACTGTTGCATCGAAAGGATCAGGCCAGCCTCGCAGGCGTAACGATATACATGCGCATTAGCTCTGTGATTTTTTTTTTTTTTTTTTTTTTTCACACACATTGTATCGTGAAAATTTTACAAGAGTGTGCTTTGGAAAATTACGTTTTTTTGTACAGAAGCCTTTGTACTATAATTGTGGTCAATAAAATGATGGTTTATAAAGATTTAAATCGTACAATCGTATATGAATTTGTCCATTTCTCTTTTAGACTGTCGAATTGTCGCAATTTTCATGAAACGACCAATAAACCTTGATCGACATGTACTTGTTGTACGTGTTAAAAAAAAAAAAAAAAAAAAAAAAAAAAAATTAATCGAACGAAAAACAAACGACTCCCGACCG
Organism: Copidosoma floridanum; assembly: GCF_000648655.2. The sequence goes on along the minus strand of NW_019379461.1, from coordinate 343,464 downwards.
CGCGAAGCTAGCTCCCGGTTATCGCGAAGCAAATGCGCATCGGCCCCTAGCGATCGCCGTTGTAGACATAGTAACGCGAGCAAACGAAATCGCCAGTCGTCGGGTGTCAGTCGTCACCTCGCCTTCTCTCTCGCCGATTAAACTTTTAATTTTTTTTTTTTTTTTACTTTATTTTTCCCATTTTTTCGACATAAAAACCAAAAACGTTGAGTTCGGTAATGAAAAAGTAGAAAACAAATAAATCTAGTGAAATTTAATATCCCGGAAAGTCTGGAGAAGCGAGGCTGCTGGTGACGAAGCCGCCGAGAATCCAGGAGTCGAGCCGCTCGAAAAATGGCCCCCGCGAAACGTCCCCAAGCCTCCGTGGCAAGAAAGGAAAAAAGTGCGCGCAACATCCTTGTGAAAGTTAACATATATATATTTTTTTTCTCTTGAACAACCAATGGACACGTTGCCATGGCCCCCCCCTTCCGGTGTCCAGTAAATAAAAAATAAAAAAAATGTTCCCCCTTGGTCAGAGCAACGCAGGCGGCCCGGCAACACCGAGGATCTGTTCAACTGCATCGGTAACCTGTGCGGCGAGGAGTGCGACCACCCGGTGACCGACGCCATGGACCTCGCCTCGTCGTACAGCGACGACGAGGACTACGTCGCCCGTGCGCCCCCGACCCTGAAAACCAGCCGCGTCGCTAAGACGAGATCGCGCAAGGAGCCCCCCAGCCTGCCCATGAAACTCGGCAAGTCCCAACCACCCACCCACCCCCTCCAATGCGCCAAACCCTTGACGGGCCTTTCTTTGTCCTCCAGGCGTGCAAAAGGCCCAGCGCTACATATGCGAGGCCCTGGAGTTCGGCATGAACGCCGGCTACCTCACACCCAAGGACTCCAAGGGCAAGGTCCTCGTGCTGTCGTCCGAGCTCATGCAGATGTCCGACGCCATAAAGGGCGTGAAGCCGAGCAAGGGGCACTCCCCGACCAACGAGCCCCGGACCATCGGAGGCCAGAGCCAACGCAGGGGCAACGCCGGCCACCGCCACCAGCAGCCAGAGCCCCGGGACGAGGACGCCGCGGACGTGGAGGAGTCGCACAGCAAGCGCCATCGGAGCAGCCACTCGAAACGCCACGGTAGGAGGCGTAGCGGCCGTAGCCACAGCCGCAGCCGTAGTCGCAGTAAGCGCAGGTCGAGGAGGCGCGCCGGCAGGAGGTAATCCATCCCTTTCTCCTCATCCCCAATGCCTAAGGTTCGCCTCGCCAACGTAACCCAAACCACCCGGGGGTTTTTTCCCCCCTTTCGCCCTGACCCTCCCTCATCTTTTTTTTGCGCCGCAGCCGGTCCGTCAATCCCGACGGAGAGGAGCGCACCAACAAGCAGAACAACAACGCGAGCGAGGAGTCGCCCCACGACGCGATGGAGGAGACGATCAACAACGGGGCTGGATCCAATGGTAGGGACTTGGACGACAACCACAGCGACGACACCAAGAGCGTCAAGTCGACGACGAGCTCCAAGTCGGTGAAGCGCTCGGAGTCGAGCCAGTCGGCCGCCACGGACTCGAAGAAGCACGAGGATGACGGGGACGAGGACTACGGTGACGACTACGAGGACAAGAAGTGACCCCCGCGAACAATCTACCCTTTCTCTCTCCTCTCCAGTCAAGATGACCAAGATACGACGATCATCTGCCCCCCCCCCCCCGTGTTTTCGCCCCTTCCTCCAAGGTGGAGGTGGCATGAAAGAAACTTTGCTTCCCCCTCCCCCTCAACCCTTTCAGCGTTTATTTAATGTAAATTCTTTTTTGTGAGTCACCCTCCCCCCCCCCGCCTCATTCGTGCATCGTCAAGTGTAATCATGTCCTCGTGTGATAGACTTCGCCCCACCCACCCCCCCATCATCTTCGTCCTAGTCTATGTACTGTATCGCGTAAACTCCTGTCGCTGGCTCCCCCACCCCCGTCCGTGGTGATCCTTACTCCGTTTGTGCAAGCTTGTTCTTCTTTCTCTTATACACGTTTTGTCAATGAACTTTACGAATAAATAAACACAAGTGTCCTCTATATTTATCGGCTGTTGGTGGTTTTATTTGCAAAAAAAAAAAAAAAAAAAAAAAAAGAGGAAATTTCATGTGATGTACTATTATGCAAATCAGGCGTATACGAAAATTCCAGAAGGGCACGGAGAGCTAACGAGGAGGTGCGTTAACGTGGAGAGATTTTCTTCCGGTTTTACGTTTTAACGGGGCTTTATGCGCGCGAAAGCTCGTATTGCTTCATTAAGCTGGGGTTGTACGAGTGGCGAAAAAAAAAATCCTCTCCCGCACGTGTCCCACGAATTAAACAGCCTCGCTCTTGTAACCTACGCGTTTGTGCGTGTATATAAGAGTGAGGAAAAATTAAAAAAAAAAAAAACAACAACAACATTTGAAACGATAGTGACAATATTGACGGGAAAATTGAAGGACTGGTGCAGCTTTTGTTTGGGAACAATTATAAAGTTGGCGGCAAGAAGCCGAGAGTCAAGGGAAAACAGAGACGTACCTGCTTTAATGAAACGCGGGGAATCCACGTGATGAACAGCCGTCCTCGGGGTTGATTAAAGTATCCCTCCACGTAAATAAAAATTACAATTTCTGAGGGGGAGTTGAAAAACGAGGTACCCGTTGNTTTTTTTTTTTTTTTTTTTTTTTTTTTTTTTTTTTTTTTTTTTTTTTTTTCATGCCACACCTCGTCCTCGTGAAACAATTGGAATTTAATTATGCACGTGAATAACAATACATACGTATGTCACCGACTTACATTGGTACCGACTCGAAAATTAAGACCAACGTCGAGAAAAAAAAATCAAGGGACCTTGGTATGTACACAAGACAAGTGGTGACTCGAACGATGAATAAAAAATACTAATGTCAAAGCACCTATAAGTAAGAGATGGTGTTTGTTTATATCCACGCGTTTTCACGTATACTCCCAACAATTGGGAGCACGCATGTAAAGAATAACTTTGTCTCTGGTTTTTTCGCAAACATTTCCCGACACTTTTATGGGACTTTATCAAAGCATAAACAACGCCATGGCGCACGCCTCGGTATTTTTATCGCCCCACAAACGCACAACTCGATTAAGCTTGAAAAAGAACTCTTTTTTTTACTTTACGGAAAAAAAACTGCGGTGCTCGCGTTCCCTCAAAAAAGGGTGTACGTGTACCCAGCATTGTTTGGCACACGGACGAATTTGCACGTCCTCGTGCACCCAAGCCCCTCCACAGTCATTTTCACAGGTGACAACTCGAACGTTGGTAAAAAGATCACTTAGAGTGCAGCGGTGTGAGTGACCTGTTTTTTCCGCGCACCCTCTCGCCGGTGGTCTTTTTTTTTTTCCTCGCAAAGCTCTACCCTCGCGCTCGAATGCCTTTCATCCCTACTGGTCTTTACAGCTGTGTACTCTTTTGTCGTCTCGACGAGCCGGTCGCTTGTAGATACACACAGACGCGGCACCCTCGGGACACCTGTGCATTTTATGGCTTCGCTCCGTCGCCTCGTGTGATTCGATAATCGAGCGCGTAAAGTCCCATTTTCTCCTTTCGCTCCCCTCGAGCTCCTTCGCTTTAAGCCGACTTTTTTTACACGTGCTACCAAACGTGCACAAATAAATAAACTCCACGTAATTTTCCTTTATATTTTTCGGGGGGCTACTTAAATAGTTTAAAAATAACCGTTGGAAATAAATAACAGTAGAGCGGCTCTGGAGGGGGGGGGGAGAAAAAGAAAAGACGGTATCCATGTAAATCCTTAAAAAGGATCCCCCCCCCCCCGAGCCGAACCTTGCGAATTGCCGATAAACCAACTGCGAAGAACAACTAGTTCGAATTTTACTCATTCATCCCTTGGGGGAAACAAGAGAGCTCGTTCCAGCGTTTTGTCTGAAAAATTGCAGAAAAGAGAGGGAGCACGAGCCACCCCTAAAAGTGACTCCTAAGATTCCATCCTAACAGCCGTATGTAGTAATTGTTTTGATAAATGAAAAGAGGTGTGTCGGATAACCACACTAAATAATCATCGTCCCGATAAAAAGAGAGGCTATTTCGACGATCCGTCAGTCCTCGTAACGCACGACGTGCGCATCACGACTCGAGGGAGACCTGCCTCCCCGTGGCGCGCACTCGGGGGTGTATACATATTTACGTGTGTTATCAGGATCGATGCACGGGGACAAAGTACACGCATATGGTATATAAGCGCGCAAGTCGCCGCGCCGGCCCCTCCTCCCTCGTATACGTGGCACCGAGCACGTGTACACGAAGAGCAGGGAGAGCTTGCGCCGCCACCAGTCGACTCGCGGCGTCGCGACGCTACGCTTCGCGCTCGGCGCTCCACGCGGCACGTGCTTTATTCGTATTGTACGCGCTCTTTTCTCCAATACCACCTGTGAAACAACAGTATACGTACCTTTGACGGCTGCCCCCTTATGGTACAACGCAGTGCAGTTGCAGCAGATATCATCTCACGGAAGGACCATCCAGGAAAGCTCTTTGGTCCCAACCGATCGCTCGCTCTCCAAAGGACAATAGTCAAGTAAATAGTCAAGACTCGCGTTGGGGAAAAGTTGCGGGCCGAGGGTGAGTTGGTTGGCGTTTGATTCTTTTTTAAGGCCGGTAGTTCAATTTGTTTTTTCTTTATATATGTTAGATGGATATACTTAGCGCACATAGTGCTTATTTCGGGCACAAACCCTTATTCCGTATATGAAAATCCGTTGCATCACCGCGCGGTAAACAATTTGAATTGCCGCACCGCGGGTATTCGATCAAATCACGCGTCACGAATAGTGTATCGGAAAGCGCAAAGTCGACTCACACGTGACGAAACAAACAATGCCGTGTTATCGTCGTATATCCCTACTTTTAACTCGCCAATGGCATTTACCTCAAGCTCGCACGTACTGCGAATTAAAGTCATTTAATTAACAGGCCTATTGATTGTGCTTCTATTTTTGGACAACGCAACGAAGCTGTGCGTGTGTTTTTTTTTTTTTTTTTTTCACGCTATTTATACGACTGAAACCTTTTATTTTTGTACTTTGGAGACGTGTATTTGTGTGCTTTTGCCCTTTTTTTCCCATTGCAAGCTTTAATTTGTTAATGCGAGGTGGACGTTGAAAATCGAGCGGACACACGAGCACTTTGGTGATTAATTGTACTTTTGGCTGGTTTTTAATACATCATGCGCGTTTGATTGACGGTCGCGGAACGGTGTATTTGAATTATTGTCTGGCTCGATTTCGAAGGGGAGGACCAAACGGCCCGAAATAATTGTTACTTGCTCCGGCAATATTAATTACGTGTTGGCTTCGAGTATTCGGGTGGGAGTATACGTACGGGGGTACCGTGCATTTCATTAAATTCGTGTATTTATAGCGTCACGCGTCCGTCTCGCGTGACTGAATTTGACTTTATTTTATCCTACGAAATTGCTATAGTTCACCAAACATGATTGCACGAGAATCGTAATTTTTTACAGTTCTTTTTCATTTTTTATTAATATTCATACTCACATTTTATACTATCAGAGCGCAAAATCAAAAAAAAATTGCGAACGCAAGCCCACTTCGTTTGCACCCGAAATCTGAAATGCAGACTCCCAACATATGGCGTTAATTGCAAGCGATTCACTCGCTTGGATATCACTTTCGGGTCTAGGGAGCGACAACAGCGGCAAAAGCCCGCGTTTGAAAAATTAAAGCTCGAAAAGCACGGAGAGGGTGGGTGTACATGCTTGGCTTATGTAAGAGCGCGCGTTTCGCTGCAAACCATACACTTGAGTTTTCGTACCTTAAATTATGAACGTACGCGTGCAATGTTTTTGCATACACTAAATTTTCCGAGCAAACTTTTATCGCTCACACACCTTTTTTTTACGATGGAGTGTACATTGCAATGCGTTTAATATTAATGCCACTCTTGTATACTGGATAAATTACCGTGAACGTCAACAAAAAGTAATAATTAAAGTTAAGTCTCTGTGAATCAGTGATAAAGTGCTAAAAAAAAAAAAAAAAAAAACGGTAAATATCCAATTTCAACTGATCAATGGTAAAAATTTACTGCAAGATCCATGTGTTTTATTAGTTTTACTGACTTTGAAGTGAAAATATTGATATTATTAGTAGACTTTTCAATTACCCATCATGGAAAAAATTAATCGCAATCAATGGCTCCATTCCACGACGATATTTCCTTCCATAGACAAATTTTTCTTTACTTCGCGGAATTTTAATAAAATGATCGAGTGCAAGGCCGACTCTAGTATAAAATTATGCATTTAAAAGTAAAGTTAATAATGGAATTGAAAAACGTGGAATGAAATACCTCTTGCACAATGACTGCCCTTGATTGTCCAGAAATCACGTGGAATCTGAAATATTCGATTGCCTTGTACGTGCCCCGTTGAAAAAAGCTCCGTGAGAAGTTTTAAACGCCAGTACACGTTTTGGTGATGCTGATGTAACTTTACACGTGGCAAAATACCATCGATGACTAAATAAGCGCCGTGGAGTCTGCACTTTGATTAAATTCCATCCATCTCTCTTACATACCAAGTTATTGATGGGGCGTACCTATATATAGGTGAGAGTACGCAGCTGCACTTGTCGTCGATCAAAGAGTCGGGAACAAAGTGTAACTTTCGCCATCTCGAGAGCTTTGCTCTATCGCTTCTGGTGCTGGAGCCATGATTAAAAAGTTAAAATTGTAGAAACTTGCGATCGAACGATCTTTGTGTACCCAACAGACGGAAACTTTTTCTTTATTTTTTTTTTTTTTTTTTAGAAATCAATTTTCCGTCCGAGTGAGCTTTTTGCGTTACAAACATTGCTGGGGTTCGGTCCAACTTTGTGTTACGTCCACTCTCTTATTGCGAAGGAGAATTTAAACTTTGGAGCAAATTACTGACGGGCAATGGAAAATTTGATAAATTCTAAGTAAAAATGGCGAAAGGTATTTTTACGTGACGATGAATGCGTGTATAGGTTCATTCACCAGAGAAATGAAACTACCCTTGGAAAATTATACTACGAGCTTTAAGCTCATCCAGATAATCGAAATACACCATAATAAATTTGAACCCAGTGTTTACTCGTAATACATCGTGATATTAAATACAACGCCCGCTAGACAAAACAATCTTAAGAATTTTTTAAAACTTTCTTCTTTAATTTTCATTAGGTTAAAATTTTTTGTGTGATTTTTGAAAACCTTATAAGCTTAATATCGTAGTATTGTTTTCCAGGAACATTTTCTTACTCTCTAATTATACGTACAAATTGACTACTGCTGCTGTTTTGTATTTGCATGTAGAAATATAATGATTTCAAACGTAAAAGTAAATGTACATCGAACAAGGCGTACTAATGATGGTTTACGAATGACGAGGGCCAATTTGACACAGCATTTTTTGCTGCAGCATTCAAACCAATTGAACGTAAGAGAGTTAATTTTATAAAATGTCAGAGGAAAAATTTCCGAGGAAAATAGTTTAAGTACAAAGTTATTGAAAAATAAATTGAGTTTCGCGTAGTACACGGAAAACTGGGGAAAAAATGTTTGGTAACACTTTTTTATCTCACGGCTGCAGCAGTTTTCGCAAATTAAAGTAAAAAAGAAAGAAAGAACTTGACTCAACTCTCCTGAGACCACGAGAGCATAAGGAACTAATATGAAATTGCGAGCACTTACTTTTGCCGCTTAATTAAAACAATAGTATATAATACGCGCGCACCCTTGTGAGATTTTTGAGTTTTCTAGACCTTCGTAACGCGATATACCGCTTTTTTTTATACGTATATGTCGTGTAAATTACACTACTTCAAAAAAAAAATTTTTTTTTACGGATTGACATCACTTTTATTAAACACGATTGTTTAAAAACGCAAGTTGACCTCGAAAAATGAAATTAAAAAAAACAAAAGAAATGATTTTACAAAATGACTAATTGCACTCAGAAAAATCCACTTTAAATAAGTATGGGAATCACCAATGAGTAAACACCTATCTCACTCTCTTTTCCAGCAATACCATACCAACAAACGCCCCAACTCGTTCGCAAAGTAAGCCATTAGAGTTGCATTTTATCATCATTTGGACTTTTGTTATAGTTCCACACCATATACCATCCGCACCGAAGCGCGTTTCACGATCCCAAATGCAATTACGCGTATAAATGTGGCTTTATGGTGCAAAAAGATGAATTACGACCGCGGCACATTGTTAAAGTGACAATCGACAAGTGTGCGGTAATCCCGTGGGAGTCGTTGGTCACTCTGTGCGCAGATGAAATAAAGTCGGATACGAGCGTGGAAATACACCGTTTGTCCAAAAGTCACAACTCGTCCAGTATATAATGTAATATCGTGTCCTATAAACAAGTAAAAAAAAAAAAAAAAAAAAAAAAAATTATGGTACCTAACGTGAACGTAAAAAAGGCCTTAACTTTTCACACAATCACGATCAATTGACGACTCACACGTTTAGCAACCATACAAAAGTGATCGAGCATCGAATCGTGGGTCGACTATTATTTATGCGCGTCAGCATATGCAAGTACAATCTATATCCAGAGGGAATGTACCGAATAAGTGATAAGCCGCGGGAAAATTGGCATCGATTTCTCTCTCCCACTTCTGCGTGCACAAGTTAGCCGTATACAGTTGCGTTTAATATTTCGGTCTTCCAGCGCTATCAGTCGGATCATCCACGGCGCACGTGTTCGAACAAAATTAGGATTACTTGTGTTGTATTGCATAATAATCCCAGCTGTGAAAACGTGACGCGGCTACCGATTAATCCAACATAGTTTGTACGTTGCGGGTCGATGCGCACACCCATCACCTACTGGCTCAGCTTGATTACCCTATTATAAGGAGGATGTGTGTTTCTCTCGTGACGTAAGGAGGTCAAAGGGTTGATCGTACATATATATGTGTCATGTTGCACACAAATTTTTTTTTTTTTTTTTTTTCATCCGATTCTCATACCAATAGTATTAGATGCTATTAAAATATTCATCAAACTTGTTTCGTGAACGGAGAAACTGTGCTCTTTCGGTGGAGCGAGCAATTACAATTCTATTTAGTTGTTTTCCTTATTTTCCGGGTGCACGAGTGCTATTGACGGGTTTCGATATTCAATGCCCGCTCGGTGGCAAATGAACAAGCTAAATGCAGCAGCGCTACTCTTATTTGACCTAAAAAAACATTTTCGATTTTCCATAGCTTACGTCTTTTATAATATTCACCTATTTGGACAATACAAGCAACACTACAAAACAAAGGATATTGTAAGATTTCACATCAATCGTATCTAGATTCCAGTGGTTCGACAGTCATTTATTCCTCGTAATCACAAAAACCACGTAAAAAGAGCTGGAAATCCTTATAAGGAGTCTCTCGGAGAGCACCTGTAGATCGAGTGACCGGAATTTCCCGACCGCGATAGGTTTTATGGCTCGCCATTACGAGACTTTTTTCATCGATAAGATAAATCTCCCGAGTTCTCGATCTTTTTTCTTTTAGAGGACGAGCATATATCGTGCGAGTGCATATACGGTGGAAAAAAAAAAAAAAAGGAAAACGAAAAGTATAGGTACACCACGGGCTTTCACGCTTGGACAGAAAATCGCACTCCAGCGCGGCTGACCAGAAAATAAAAGTTTGCGGGTCTGTTTATGTTGCACTTGCACGGTCCGGAAACATTCCGAGGAAAGAGTCTATTTTCACCCCAATAAAAACAGTGCACGCAAACTTTGTCAGATGAAAAAGAAATATTTTACTCGCAGTACCAGTATTGATCAAAATGAAAGCTTGTGGAAAAAATGGCCATTGGATTTACATCGAAATTTTGTATAAACCAAAGTTTTCATAAGTAAAATTTACTCACAGTAGATACGATTAATCTAGGAAACTTTCAAGCGAGCTACGGCGGGTTCCACGGTAACTTTGGATAAGCAAAGTTTTTTTCAATGGAAGTAACAAGTTGGAAGTAATACTCTTCGCAACGTCGTAAAAACCAACTTACGCGAGTTTTCAAGTATCGGTTGGAATAAACTGTCGGTATATCGTGGCAGGGCATCGCCTCCTAATGGTCTTCAGACAAAGTAGGATATTAACATCTTTTTTTGTGGTAGGAAGTAGAAAATCTTGTAAGGACACCATCTAGCATTCCAACATTTGAATAAAGTATGCGCACTGTCGGATACATTAATGGTGCTAATGAACTTGGCGAAAGAGTAAGACTTAGATATCCCTGAATACTTGGGTGTAATGATGTTTTTTTTTTTTTTTTTTTACATGTTTTTACCTGCTAATAACGACGTTTTTCGGTAAGTTGTAGCACTGTGGAGTATCGTGACCAACTCACAACGACACTGTCTAATAGAGCACCTAATAATTTATTCCTTTTTTTTCATCTATGTTATGGGTATACTTTTCCTTGAATACGTATAAAGCTATGTACATGTAAATGGTATATTATTGATGAGCTCGTGTGTAATTAGAGGTGTAGCATTTGCATGCCATAAAACACACGTGCACGTTTTTTTTTTTTTTTTTTCTTAGTTATGTATATGTAGGTTTTATTTATTAGAACTAGATATGGTCAATAGGTTAGCAAGTTGGATGTGGTTTGTCGAAATTTTCTAAAAAAAATTGTAGAAAAAAAGAAAATAAAGAAAAAAAAATCGCTTTACTGGAAAAGTTTTTGCGGTTACGGTAAACCATAATTATTTAATTAATAACTATAATTTGTATTAAATTATTAATTATTCTTTAATAACATTCCACATGCATGTGACAAAGCTATGTTATCGAATTCAGGTAAAAAATTTTAGTGGACTAATCTAAATTGACTAAGCAGCAAAGCAGCAAGACTTTTTCTGGCTCTCGAAGGGCCCGAGAAAAAAAAGTTTAAAAATTTTTTAACATGAATCGAGTCTACAGGATGTTTTTGAGTCTTTTACAATGTAACGAAGCTTCACAATAGTCTACAGCTAATCGATATCATTGAACTGAAAAAAAAGGCTGTTATTTCCACCTATGGCAGATACACTCTGTATTTGATATACTTATTTGAGTGATCACTATAGCAACTGTCCTTTCGTACATATTCACCAACTTCTGTGATATATGTTTTACAGCACGATAACAGACTGATGAGCCTGTTCGTATGCTACGATAGTTACCCCAACTTTGTCCTATTTATACTAATCAGATTTTTTTTCGCCACCTGCGGAAAAGTACTCAAATGACACAATACGGGCTGGAATCTACTTAAAAGCCCGTCATTTTTCAAATTAAATGTTAGAATACTGTATCTTATACTTTTAACCTTATTACCTTAAACATTTTCATACCCTTGGGGCGAAAATTCAATAATAAAAAATGAATTAACTGCAACTACAGTTATTTTTTCGATTTAGGCGCCACCTCGCGATCGGTCGGCTAAGCGTGAGCTACTACTCCAGCGATTTTTGCTTTTGTCAGACACAGGATTGAAAAAACTTTTAAAAATCTTTTGTCTAGCTGTTCTACATAATACAAACTTCGTCAAGTGCTGGTGCTTTTATTTCGATGTAAACAAAAAAATCAGAACGGAGCGCCTTAACGTCCTCGTCGACCCAACTGCAGTAAAAAATAGGTAGTGTAAATATTAAAAATAGCAGTGTAGCCTAGTAACGATGATGCATATTTATATCTTCCATGTATTGATTCACATATTACCATCATTTAAAGTCGATGTAATGAAATTATGCCCTCCAGCATATCATAAAATTCGTCATGTGATTTCAATTAAAAAGTTGTTGGAAAAATTTCTCGATTGGAATATGAAAGGTACTGTTTACTCATTGCACAATGAAAATGTGATGCAATAAATTATTTACAAGAAGCACTGTGCTAACTTGTTTTTTTTTGTTTGTTTTTTTTTGTACAGAGTTCAATTCAATAACATTTATTTTCAAAACTAAAAAGAGTAAGAAAACCGTTGTCCTCGAGTTTGTTGACAGTTTCTTTCTCTCTTTTCTTTTTTCATACTCTATAGCAACATATACTTCTATTTTTACATCAACACGGACGAATTAAAGTTGATCTACTTATATGAACCGTCCGTTGTGCTGTAAAACCCGTTACATAAAAAATAACGGTTATGGATTTTTCGCAGAAAAAGAATTTTGCTTTTTACAACCTTTACGAGAAAGGATCCAATTGGAAGATGAATTTTTGACAACGTATGAAACCTCATCTACGTTCCAGTTCTCTGAATGTGCACACAATAGCACGTACAAGTACCGTGACAATAATCAATTCATACATCACGAAACATTGGAATATGGCAATCCTTCGAAAAGCCGTACAAAACACGCAGCTACCGTTTTCACGATGATAAAAATCGTAGTTGACACGCACAACACCTTTTGTCTTCTTTCCAACGGAGTAATACAGACGGTCACGAAATGATCAATCGGGCACGTCGTTGGATTTTATTCGCACGAGCTTGCAAGCTCGGCTCGGACGACGCGACGCGTATAATTCAAGCTCGCGCGCGAATTTCGAGAAATGACAGACGCAGCGCGGGGCTGTAATTATCGGCATTGGATCCCCGTCGGGGACAAAGGGGCGGTCGAGCTCCCTCTAATTCCCCTGATCTTCCGGCTCGTCGTAAGCTCTACTTTTTCTCCTCATCTTCTTTTTCCACTGAATGGATTTTCAAGGTAACTCTCCTTGCATTTTCAACGCGTTCTCTTTGTTAACAACAATCCAACCAGTAAAGAAAAAAAAACTAAAACACAAAGTGATGATTGACAGAAACTTTTTTCCAAGTCTCGTTGATATGTATCGACGGAAAGAACGTGAGTAACGTCGCTCGAAAAGATCGACTCCTATACAACAACGGGTTGGATGGACATACTGTCTCGCCAAGCAAACGTCCAGTGCGTTGGTCGACTCTTTTTTCTTTTTCCCTCTCATCGATCCTTTGTCAGTGGTGTGTAAGCGAGCCAAGTATACACGCTGCGAGCAGGTCTGTCATTGGTACATTATAATACGTACATATATGCATGTATAAATATATACAGGGCTCATTAATCAATACATCTGACGCGGTCTCTGTTTACGTACACCCATGGATCATATAATATACATATACATGTGCTGCTGTTGTGGTCGGTAGGAGATGTGTATGGAGCCGACACACGTGCGAGCTTTCGTTTTCCCTCGTTTCTTTCCTTCATGTCCCTTGCATATAGGCATAACAAGAGTCCGGTGTGAGGTAAAGGTGCCTTTTTCCAATGAAAAAAGTTTCGTGTGGCGATGCACGTGAGCTTGATGACTTTGTTACCTTATACCTACATTTCATTTTTTATGTTGGCACTCCAAGCTCTCTCCCTCTCTACGAATGCTGATAAATACAAAGTATGGGATTTCTAATTTTATTTGATGAATAAATATGGCATCCCATGATGATGGCGATTATGTAAAAAGCAATTCTGGTGCTGCTAAGGTGTTTAAACTTCAAGTGCAGATAAAACTTTATATTTATAGCACCAAATTGGTGGTTCATTATCACCATTTCCAAATCAGAAATAGATGTAACCTTGTGCTACGCGTCCTTTGCATCAACAACGTGTACAAAGTTTCAAACATAATTATGCTCACACCGATCCAAAAAAAAAGTTCATTTACTTCTTACAAAACTCGAGTGGGACTAAAGCTCACGGTGTGTACTTCAGAAAAAAAAAAACCATAACTTACTCGTATTCTGCGTATGTAAAGAATTACATTACTCGTATACGTGTTCACGCAATCGAAGGCTTTGGAGAAGCGAAATAAAAACAAAAAAAAAAAAAGGCACCGAGAACCGGTTGGTAAACTTTAGTTTTCTCGCAACCGACTCGCATTAAAACGTCAAAACAACAGCTGCTGTGGCGACGGCGGTGAAAACTTTTGCCTTCCAAAGACGCTCGTCTCCATCGAAGCATACAATAATCGGTATGCAGGTGGACGCAAGGACGAAAACTTACGTACACGCGATACGCATCCATACATACAGGTATATCCACAATTAGCCAACTTTTTACCCCGTGACTATTATTTCCAGCGACCCTCACCTAACGGAGGTAAAATAGTTAGCTGGAGGGTGCTGTACGAGTTTCGTAAGCTAAGATTACTCCAGAGGAGCTCTCGAGTTGAGGATGAGGAGGAAAAAAAAAAAAACACACACACACAAGTTTTTGTTGTCGATAAGTACATGTGTATACATTAGGCATGTTTCAAGTGACAGTCAGGTGTACTTTTTAGTTGGTTCAACAAATTGGACAAATATCGACGTCACTTGTTGCCAATGTACTTGAATAAACATCTTGTCACCTTCGAGTTGTCTGCGTAAACGTGTTGCGCGATATCATTATTTTCCAGGGAAATACGAAAAACGAAAGAAAACGCTCGACGACGAGCTCGAGGCCAATTAATTTATTCTCGAAAGCTCGTTCCGCTGCTTACACGGCGAACCCTCCATGTAACCATCCCTAATTCGATAAAAATACATCCACGTTGACGAAACAACAAAAACCTCCAAGGATAACAAACGGTGTACAGCCAGGATCTTTTTTTTTTTTTTTTTTTTTTCCCACCCCAAAAACGCAGGCAAGCGTCCTCCGATAACCCACGCGAAAAATATACTCGCTCGCCAAACAAACAAACAATGAATATCTACACCAGCCGAAGCTTTACAACCGCGAGGGATTATTTAACATAGCGTGTATAACGTGCACCTCTATGTGCGATGCTCTTGTGTAGGTATGTATGTTTTACGTGTATAGCTTGCGTGTCACGAGCGTTTGAATTGGCCAATGGCACTGTCAATGAATGGGGATTAAGTTGCTATTCTTGCACGGCGCCTAATGAATAGGCGCTGGGGAAATCAAGGGCGCGCCGTCATGTATGTATATACAAAAGCTGTACGTCGGAAAAGGGGGTGATCCCCCACATTCACAGGGACGCCGCGTATCAATGACGCGTCTAATGATCTCCCTCGTGCATGGATTCGAGTCGTATTATTTCAACATTTCACGAATTTACCATAGCAGCTGTACTAGTTTATGCACGATTTGCGTTTGGCCGGGCGTTTATTGCTGCTTATAGTACTTTGATCTTTATTTGTCATCGATAATTCATGTGATTATCCATAGATTACGCGTTTCGAAGAAAGGTGGATTTGCAATCGGCCGTTTCGACACTGGATCTCTCTCTCTCGTTTGCCCCCATTGGTGCTGTTTATTCGGCGATGATGTAGCGAATCCATAATCAAAGCTGTACGTGTTAATCCAAAGTGCGAGTAACGATACACGTGGAACGGCTAATTATATAACATCGGCATTTGTGTGGCTGCTGCACGTGACAAGTCGATGGTCGGGAGGGGGGGGGGTGGTCGTATTTTAATTAGAGGTGGGACGCGCGTGTGCAGAAACTGATGATACTTTAATGTCCGATGCGATGGGTCTGATTAATAATTTGCATAACGGGGAGCCATCCCTGTCCCTGATACTGTAATTGGAAAACCGAATCCGCGGCCGCGTGGTGTACGTTTGCTCTCCTTGCCACCCTAATTTACCATACCACGGGTGTATGTATTTGTTGATCTTGGTTACATTGTATTTGTGGTCATGTATGCAAAATGGATTGATTTCGGGATTCCGTTTCACGTTTTTTTTCCGCCACGAGTATCCTGTGTGCTATATGGACTTTGTAGATTGTACATATTGCAATCAAACGTCATATATGATTTCTAATCACATTTACCTGGAATCCTGAAGAATTGTTTTTTTTTTTTTTTTTTTAATTTTATTTCCGTTGTAAGTAATAGTTACTTGACAGTACGGTACTTGACTTGATTTTAAAATCAAAATGAATCATGTGCCCGTAGAAAAGTAAATAATTTGAATCAGTGCTTGACAGCTCAACACCAGTGACATTATTTACATTGGCTTAATATGATTGTTAACATAACATATTTATATTTATTGCTTGCATCAATCATTTTTCGATTGTTCAAACGGAGAAAGTATGTTTTAGGAATATATTTCGTGAATTTTTTTTTTTTTTTTCCCGAAGAAATTCCCGGAACAAGACGTCTGCGATGTAGCTATGCTCGCCCGTGAAAAATCACAACTTGCTTTTTCCTTTCGAAACCACGGCTGAATCACCCACACGAGTAGAGTAAAGCCCTTTCAAGCCCATAACCCAAGCGTGCGTGAAATCTCAAGCCAGACCTGTCTGTCCGCGCACACTGGATGCACTCGATCGTTCGCCGGTTCCTTTCCCCACTCGCTTACCATCCTTTTATGGAGAAAACGTAGAAAAGTAAAGTCCGATTTCACCGTACCACTTACCCTGTGTATCCTACGCAAAACAAAAAGAGCTCGAGACGATATAACGCGCTGATCCCAAGCGAGATCACTTCGGCAGTAGTACAGCCAATTTTAGGTCAGACGCGGCTTCGGTGGATTCAATTGAATTTGAGCTTACGCTGTAAATAAACAAAAAAAAAATTCTCCGACAACGGGTAAAAACGCGTGCAAGGGGATAAAGAGTTTTGTTCTACCACCACCACCGAGAGATCAGCGAGTGAAAAATTTTATTCGTTCATCCGCCCCTTGCTGGGGTAATCAGTCATCGAAGCCACGCATACCCTCTCGCCGTGTGTTTTCCTTGAGTTTGAAATTTTATGAAACGCAAGAAACAGCATAAGGTACGAGATCCACGTGTGGAGATAATGGCCCGGGTGCGTGTAAGTTTATCTGTTTGTCGAATCGTTGAAGCGAGAAATGCGAGCCCGTAGGTACAAATACACACGGTCGTGGGCCACGTAGGGAAGTAGTAATTAACAAGTGCGACTAGTTTATAATTAAAGCGACGGGCCCACCGCGTTATATCCCCCAAATGGGAAATCGACTGGAGGCTAGTCACGTTCGGCGCTTATGGACTCGGATACCCGTACCGATAACTCTGGTCACGAAGTTTTACGGCTGACCAAACGTCGATTACTCCCCTTGCGCCCCTGTACGGATCGATCTGTCGACGCGTATAGACCGCAATTTCGCTCTGTTTAGCCACACGCCGTGGATACTTGGGTACAATTATGACGAAAAGGGTGAGGGGTGAGGGAGGGTGATAATAGCACACTGGGGAGCTTTCACTTCCAATTAGAGCGCTCGCATGTGGCGCGGGATTCCTGTTTGTACTTGGTGATCTGGTGCGATGATTGAATCGAAATTGGCAAATAGATTTTCGGTGGTGCTCATTAAGTTATATGTATATATATATACACTGCCTCGTTTTCCATACAATGTCCCACGTTATCTGGCGTACATCAAGGAGATAGAGCATCTTAGCACTGAGAGGTATTTCGTGTACCGGATATGTATTATCGCGTAAAACAGGAGATGTGCACACGATACAAGAATATTTGTATACGAGGTTGTGTCCGCATCGATGAGGTGAAAATCGTGGCGACAAAATCCATGGGAAGAGATATCTCGCCATGGTGTGTTTCTGCAAAGCCAGTGGGGGGTGGTAAAGGAAGGAGTGCAACTCTCATTGGATCTAGGGTCTCCGCTGGCAGAAAAATCCGTTTCCCCACCGCTCCCTCGAGCAACGCTTATTGCGACAATTTATCCGTGCAGAGCTTTCCACTCTTCTTTCTTTTTCACCCGCTGTCACAGTGCACTACCGAGTCGGTGCTTCTTATTTCGTTTGCTCCGTCAGCCAGATCGAGTGCTTCACATTTGTCGTCCGGCCGCACGTCTACCTTAATTCGAAAAGGTATGCGCGGCTTCGCCAAGTGCATTGCTGTTTATGGAGCGGACACTTTATCGTTCTACTTTTGCATAGCAGCGGCTGTGCACAGAGTCGTTGTGCAAACTAGAATTTTATCACAAATTAATCAACTACAAAATTACAATATGCTGTAGTACAAGTTGATGGTAAAAAATGATTTGCAAAAAAAGGTATATGCATGGAAGCCCTCTGGAGAAACCACATTAGGAAACAAACAAAAAAATTTCACTTCCGCATCAGGAAAATAAGAAACTCGCTCTTTCGCATTCTTACATCCTCTTGCGTTTGTTTCGTCCTATTTTTCCTGTTGAAAAAAAAAAATAAAATAAAAAAAAAATAACAAGCTTTTTTATTTCCACACACTACGAAAAATATCTCGAAATAATGTCATAAGCCAGTACACATTATGCAGCATAAATGACACAAGTGTACATAATAATATTTAAAAAAAATGTAACTATTTCGGCCGAGTCCTTATTGCAAAAGAGGACGCTCCGACATTCGTCGTCTCTTGAATTTTCTCTTTCTCGGTCGCCTCGCAAATTGCATTCAGAAGACGAGAGCAGACACTCCAGCCCCCAGCAAAGCGATACCTACCAACCCATACACGTCGCACTTCTTCGACATTATATGCGTACCTACAAACGACTTCGCTCTCTCGGTCTTATTCCTTTTGCAGCTCGTAAAATCTCGGCGTCGATACGCTCGTTGAGTGCATACCTACTCGATTCGTTTGAGGAGCTGGCATGGAGAAGCAAAGAGGAAGTGGAGTATAGGTACACGTTTAATGAACTTTGGAAAGCGAATTTCTTAACCATGTGTATATATGTACGCACTAGCACACTTATTTCCTGTCACTGATGTACCTGCTTGCTTGAGCTTGCAGCGTAATACATCGGAGGAAGCACGCCTGGAGGGGCGTTGCCGTTGTTTGGCCCATAGGTGTATGAGTTTGAGTTCAGAGCACTGCTCAATTCCATCCTGGGGTACTTTGTTTTGCGAGATTTTCAAACCATTAAGTATTACAATGAAAATGGTATGCACTACATGTAACAGGTGCGTGGAACAAGTGAATCGAGCACGAGTTTGATGAATATCGCGCACAAACTATAAATGATGTGTTTTTTCGACTCAGTACTTTGTGTGATTGATTGAGCACTTCGCACCCTACGTATTTTTTCGTATAAATTCTTATTTTACGCACTTTTATGGAGTAGCTGGAGATGGTGCAACAAATATAATAAAAAGCTCATACGTTTAAAAATTGTTCCGAAAAAGTCCAACTACCCCAACGAACGTCCTCTTCCATTGATAAAGTGACTCAAAAGTCGATTGTCAAGCGACTCTTTCTTCCACTGGTTTTTTTTTTTTTTTTTTTTTTTGCTACAGCGTCTCTGCGTTGCTTTAAAGCTCATCTCTTTTCTCTGCGACGGAGGTATAAGGAAATTTCGTGTGCCCTCTTGGTTAAAGTCTCCACTTCTCTTTTCCTTCACCGAATGGTTGCAGAACTTGGGTGTAAAAGTCTACGGCTGTGGGGGATGATCATAGGTACTTTTCGGTGCTTTCTTACCTTCGCCTACTCCAGGTTGGATACTATTTGCTTTTTCTGATATTCGCATTTCTGATATATGCAATCTCGTGGTCGACGAGATATTTTTTTTTTGTATAAAATACGGTTTTACTTTGTTCAAAACTGTTACTAGGTTTAACCCGTCAAAATAATAAACTGTGTGTTTCTTGGGTTTAAAATTGTCGCCTCGGCCAACAGGCGTGCGTTCAAATTGAAAGCGTGACCGAGGCCAGACGAGCTATTCTCTTCGATAACCGCAGCACTTAATCTCAAGAGAGAAGTACCGAGCGCGATGACGTTGTGCACGCGCATACGTACCCCGAATCGGAATTACTTTGAGGATCACGATTTCACGGGGTAGGTGGAGGTCCGGTTTCCAAGAGTTGCCCGTGCGATACTTTTTCCTCTTCATTTTTGGGGAAGAATTGAATTACAGCTGACATTTCTTTGAAAAAACTTTTATTCGCCGCTCGCGCACGTGTGTCAATCGAGTTTTCTTCTTCAACGGTTGGATTGAATTTTTCTTTTCTTTTCTTCAAGTTGGAATGCAAAGTACAAGTAACAAGGTCCCGTTTGGTGTTTGATGCGACCTCTTGGTGACCTTAAAATAACGCATGTTCAAGCGATGAGACGCTAAATTCATCCCCAACTCGTGCATCTCATTGTTTGTACAAAAGTTTACTAGTTATCACTTATCGTTTCTCATAGTATGTTGTCATTGATCATCGTAGCTTTTTATCACTTTCCTTACCATGGCATATTTCATCCCTATATCACTATCCGATACATATATATTTGAAAACAACTTGAATCAGCGCCACGTTGCCTACCTATAGCGTTGAATTGTCCTGAAAACGGGGATTATAACTTTGTTCGAGAGAGTACAGATGTTAATGGACCAGACAGTTTTCACGGGTATACATCCTCGATCGGGTCGGCAATACAACTTTTGGATGAGGTTGCCTCTGTCCACTCGTGCTTCTCTACGTACATGCAAAGTACTCGTAACTTTTCGCTCTATACCCACACACTCGACTGTGCACGGAGCGACTAACGGAACTTGTTGTGTATGTGTATGTGTACAAAGCTAACTGCATTTGTTACGTACTGCAGCGCAAGCCAGAAAAGTAAAGCTTGCGGTCGCTCTCGTTGCTGGCATGTGTATAAGTTGACTGAACGTCTCCAATACAGCGAATGATGGATTAAAACGCACAACCATTGTAATTTCACTTTAAATTATTATTCAGGTATAACTCGGTGATAGTCGAAAAATCAATTTCCCACATGATGATGTAGTTAAAAAGGTATTAATTTTAACCTAAAGTTAACGAAAAAACATACACACCTATATTTTATGCGTCGCTAGTTGTTGCAGCAAACGCATATAGTCATTCATTTGAAATTCTCTACTCTGAAGTAAAATATACTCCCGTGAGATTTTCCAATCCACCCTCAATGTAATCCAGCGAAGAACTATTTTTGGCACCTTAAGCCGGGCACGCATCAGGCTTTTCCCCGCACTTAATAACCATTCGTCCACTTCGGGGCACGAATGATCAATAACGAAATACAAGCACGCAAACTAATAATTAACAACTCCGGCACGTGCTCCCATCCAAAGCCTCCTCCTCCTTTCGCTCGGAGATCCACACGAAATATTTAATTGCATGATTCCAGCTGCCCCGGCGGCCTATCCTTTGAACCGAGATGGATACCGTGGACCGATATGCTATACTCTCGACGCTTTCGTATGAAGCACCCCCTCGTAAATATTCGATCGGGGCCACTCTGCCACTCGTCTCCCTGCCGAATCTAAACTTACTGCTCTGAGAGCTTTTTGGGCTTTTCAAGTTCAAGCTCACCTCTGCCTCCCTCTCTAAACTAAATCCTCAGCTCTCTTCGCCCCTTATTATTTTATGCACCACCTTTCGAGTCCTAGTACTCGCCGGGGGGCTTTTATGGAAGAGCTGATGATTATGGAGAGGCTTTAGAAAAAAAAAAAAAAAAAAAAGGTGGAGAAAGAAAAAGCAACTACGAAGCTTTTCTCTTCCACCGCGCTGTAGGGCAGCTAATAGGTTATTAAAGAGGCTCGCTTATCCAAATTATACATTTTACGTGGCGCGTGTTTCAGCGCGTCTGTTGCGTCACGCTGTAAATGAGATGGATGAGGATACCCCTATTTTTTTCATTTTTCAGTTTTCTTGTTCTCGAGAACAATAGTCCTCCCCCCCCCTGACCCTAATCCATTTACTTTCCAAAAAAGCTCCGCTTCGGGAGGGGCCCCTTTTGGTGGCGTGAGCTTACAACACGCCATAATTACTCAGCATCGGGTTGTACAGCCTCGATCGCGTATGCCTATATGTACGCACGATTGTCGTCGCGTCCTACTGCCTATACAAGCCGAGGTGGGGGGCGTCCCTTTCTTCGCGTGACAGCTCACGCTCGACCTTCCAGCTGGCGCTTACGGTGATGTCCCTGGCGCGCGGAGATCATATCTTACATAAAAAAAAAAATAAAAAAAAAAAAGATAAACGCCGTATCTCATTCCCACCCCCACCCCCCTCACTTTTTTCCCATGTCCACTGTTAATTATTGAGCGGCGAAAGTTGGCTTGGGGGTGTGTTTTTCACCCGAAGAGACAGCGATGTTGTCGAAGGGAATAATTCATCCACGCGATTCAATTAGTCTCGATTCGCGCTCTGCAGAAAGCTCAATTAACCGAGGGAGCTTCCGACGATGGTATTCCACACGATATTCAAACGGGAAGGTGTATCCTCGCGAAGGTCGTCTTTGCTCGTTCGATTTTTCCATCATTTTGTTTTTCTTCTCTTTGCTAAATAGTTATACTTCATACACATATTGTTCCAAATGATACCGTGTTATCTCTGCTACCGCTTTCACCCCTTGTTATAAAGGGTACATACGGAGATAGTATTCGAGGGCTTGACGAAATTATCCTTATCGTCGTTGCAGGGGTTGATTATTTTTTGTTTTCATTCGCTTATCTGTTTATTTGTTTATCGTGGGAACGTCGTGTGCTGTCGACGCATCCGTAATATCAGCACGAGTTACGATTTCAAATTTATACCTCAGTTTATGATATTCGGTTGATATCATCACTACCAGCGAGACGCAATTAATTATTGTAAGTGGCTGTATTATATATAGTTTCAAATTTCAATGACCAACTTGCGATGTGACGTCAATCTAGGGCAAAGTTTAATTGCCCCTCGAACTACTTCTGACCCGATTAATCCAGCGAAATTTTGATCGACGCAATGCGTATGAGCAGGTATCTCCCTTTTCGTGGCGAATTACACGATATTCGAGTTATGAAGAAGACAATTAACCCTTAAATCGAACCACTAGCTTTTTCTCACTAGGGTTGGAAACGGTACTAAAAACCTGTTTTCTTTTTCACTCATTTGCCTAATTCTGCTTCTTTTTCTTCTCCGCGTCTGTCGAGCGAAGGAAAAGAAAAAGGAACTTTATAAAAAACCGAAAACTGGGACACGCAACGAATCGAACCGTCGATTCTTGTAACTTGCAATTTGCTTTGGGAAATTCTGCCAATGCTGATGTGCCGATTGGGCGTTTTATGAGCGCAATACTCGTGTATACCTGTATACAATACCCTATTGTTCCCCGCATGGGATCCACGGAGCGTTGGGAAATCGAGTTTCACGCTGGACTCGGGATAAAATACAATTTTTTTTTTTTTTTCGACGCTTTCGATCAAGTTTCTTTTTTTTCCACCGAACTCTGGTTCATATGTCGCACGGGATTCCCTTTTATCGAAACATCAGACGTGAACTCGGATGAGCTCTTTTTTTTCTTAACATACAGCGTGGAACGTCAACAATTAACTCACGAAAAAGAACATAAACAAAATCGTCAGACAATGAAATTAGCGATAAAATCGAAATGAGCCAATCATAGCCTTTCCTATAAAAAAAAGAGGGGAAGGTATGTAGCATCGCTCCTCTTTCTCTCGACCGCTGCAAAAAAAAAAAAAAAAAATTTCAGCTATGTAAAAAAAAAA
>NW_019379461.1:257777-303256 GCF_000648655.2 Copidosoma floridanum | reverse complement strand
AAAAAAAAAAAAAAAAAAAAAAAAAAAAAAAAAAAAAAAAAAAAAAGGAATATTCCACAACTGCCGACTGGATTCGGTCGAGGTGTACGATATAAATACAAGAGTGGGGCGAAAAAAAAAGTGCAGCAGAACTGTTGAATAAAGTTTTAACGCCTCGAAAATTTGCTTGAGACGAAATAGATATTGAAATATTAATGCTGCCATCGGATGCATAAACATCTACTCCAGTAGCACACCCCAAGTCGACCAGAGGGAAAAAGAGTTGCGTAGATATAATATTGACTTTTATCCCTCTAAATGAGTTTTCGGAACTTCAAGGCGCGAAGCTTGGAACTTTTTTCATAAACACCCAGCTCGAGTCGCTGGAGCTTTCACCGCTTAAGAGCATATGTCCAATACACATATACACTCGCACCGAGCTCGTTTCACGAAAAAGGAATAAATTTTCATCGGTGAATCTTGATTCGTTGCGCTTTGAGCACCTGACGTTTAAATTGGGAGAAACCCATTGTCGTGCCATTAAAACGACAAGAGGGGAAAGACACCATTTCCGGCGTTAATGAAGCCAATCGAGTCTCGCAGGAACCAAAAACATCGGAATTCCCCAGCCGGCTGTCGTCGTTTTCTACTCCGTACAGATTGAGCCAATAAAGCTCTATCAGTGAGAGTAATGCAAATCGTCGTGACGAAAGTAAAAAAAGCCACAAGTACTAAAATCGTACAGCAATCAATCGCAGGTGTATAGATAAATCAGTACCCCTGACCGACATACATCATCCCCACCAGGTGTGGTAACCACACTCGTGTTAATTAATACTACAGAGCTCGATTGGCCAAACGGTCGAACAATACAGTTGTAGGACGACTGTCGTTCACGATCACTTGCAATACGCGTGTCTATACGTGGCGCCTGACGTAGTGCACATAGGTAGAAAGGCGAACGAGAGGCGAAGGGCACAATAACTCTCGAGGGTGACATCGTGTGTATATATTTTTCGTACTCGTGCGAGCAATACGTGCGCCACTTGTTACAAGTAAGCATCAGCTTGGGGCTTCGATAACGACGACATCGGCGCTATTTACAGATATATCCCCGTGCGAGGGTGTGCTTGTCTGGAGTGAAGGGAAAACGTAATACCGACCTTGGAGCGCTACGGCCTGTCGATATTATTATTATTATTATTATTATTATTATTATTGTTTATACCTCCGTTGCTTTGTTAAGGACACGCGGATCGCCTCGAGATACGTATACACTGGCTTAGTTTGTACAGGAAACATATCGCCTCGTGGAATCTAATGCAGATGAAACTTGTATCAATAGTAGATAATTATCACCTTACCCTAGCTCGGATAGGTCCTTCCTCTATAGGAATGCCGCTTTATATGCTCGCAAAATTTGTATATTCGTATGTTCTTTCGTCACCTCCTTTCGCTCTGTTTTTTTCCCCGGATCGCTACGAGGTAGGTTTGCGCGCACGTCGACTCGAGCATCTTACGGGTGAAGTATTGGCCCTGTTGCGATTTTTTTTCTGATCCCAAGAGTCGTCTGATAGTAGGGGTTGCACATTTTCGGAAAAATCTTGATTTCGAACCGATAATTGACATTCTTCGATCAACAAGCCATGCCTGGCTTGTAAGCCTTTTCAAAATTCAAAGTTATTTCGAATACACGAGTAGTTTTCTTTTCATTCTCGATAACACCGCAACGATGAAACTCGAGGCAGCTCGTTGCAATCGTCGTCGAGAGAATTTTTTTTTTTTTTTTTGTAAGTCTTCAAAAGAGCCGTTTTCGCCAACATTCACCTGCTCCCCCAATTATTCTCACGAAACAGTAAAGTAACCAACTCAAGAGACACCAAGTCAGCCGAGGTCGACGAAATAACGCAACCACGTCGATAACGAGCAAACAGTAACCTTCGATGCAGCAGCAACTCGGTGTCGATCACAACGCATCAACCGAACCAGTTTTTCAGAAAAGTAGCTTCTCTCTCGCCACATGGCGTGTTCGCTTGCAGGTAATTGTATCCGTAAAAAGCCGACACACTCCCTGGCAGTCGAGTACACTCACACGCGGAAAAGAAAAAAAGGAAGAAAAAAAGCCACTCCCGTCTTGAAATTAGCTGGGCACAATAATTACAGCCCCGTCGTGGTATCTGGTTCCTCGAGCGTGGACAGCCCCTCTCCAGCCCATTAGCTCTTGATTATACACCCACGCGAGCGTACCTCCTCCGACTTTTCTGCAATTACAAACAACCCCGTGGTTCCGCGAAACTCTTATTTTACAAAAAAAAAAAAAAAAAAACCACAAACACACAAACACGACGGACAGTTTGATCTAGTACTCTGTGTACACTATCTCATTAGGTATCATGTCCTTCTTTAATTTCTCGACGAAAGAACAACCCTGCCTCGTAAGTCCGAGCGTTTCAATATTTACATCCTTCAAAAGTGGCACGTGTGTACTCTGCTCGTTAATTCCCTCGTTTCTTTTGTACCGTATGTACACATTTATATAAAATAAACAACAATTGTACAGATGACAATGTGCTCACAGACGGTCACTCGTTCCTCCGAGGTATTATCATTGCGATGCCTATACATAGTCTCTCGTCCTTGAACTACCTATTTTCCTGTCTTCGACCACCCATCATCGACTTGACTCGGAATTTCCCCTGCCTTACATACACAATTTTCCATATAAATACTCTTGTACGCGCGTACAAATAAATATATATTCACGTATATCATACACATCAGTAACAACTCGTGATTCTCTCACACGTGCACGTGCGCTTGTTTTTTTCATTTTTTTCGATTCATCGATACACGGCTCGGCTCGGATGTTTGCAGCAGCCTTCGACTGCATACGGATTTTTTTTTTTTTTATTGCATTCGATGCTGTTTTCCATTGCCGAGACACGCGAGAGACACTTAAAGTTTGTTGCGGACACGTGCCGTTTGAACGTACATGCGTGCGGCTTGACCTACTAATTGAATTGAAGATAGGGAATACCGGTGTGTACCCTGTACATATATTTATCCATTGGCTCCTCGTTTTTCTTGTCGACGTGGATTTGCTCGATGATTATTCAATCGATCGATCCTCTCTGTGCCGTGTGGACATCTCCGATGTGTGTATTCATTAATGTTTGCCACCGAGATGCGAGCAGCTTGGCGAAACGATGATAATTGACATGGCTAAGTATAACAAGCGAGTCTTTGGATGTTAGATTTAGAAAAAAATAGCACCAAAGATCACCCAAACTGGGAGTGCATTGAAAATCTAGAAGCAATTCGAAATCGGCCAAAAAATCAAACGCGACGATGTAGAGCGAATGAGCGAGTGAGAAAAATACGAGCGCAGGTTGGTTTGGCGAATAGCCAAATCACGGCCACCTCCCTATTGCTGCTGGATGGGTAACAAGGGTCACACATACCCTGTCACCCATACCTAATTGTATATTTCAGGGAGTACAGGGTGGAAACCGCTTTGCCTTCCTCAATCGCCTCAAAGGCATTAAGTTGTCGCGAAATTTTCCTTTGTCAAGCGCTTTAGTTTCGTTTCCTCGTGTGGCAAGGAAGCCGCAAACTCGAAACGGCGTTGCATCGGCCAACCCGATTGCAAAGGAAAAACGCGAAGCTGGAAAGTTAATTAAAGCGATGGTATGGTATACTGTTGTTGTCCTCGCGAGAAAAGCGGTTAGAGGGGATTTTCTTTCGCGCACAGGGTTTTTGGTTCCACGGAGGGGAGGATTTGCCAACGCGGTAAGTGCGGTTTTTGGGAATGGATTTCACATATTATCTACTCGTTTCTGATGTGTGCCCATAAGTTGATATATTTTAACAATATTTATTTGTTGTGAATCTTCAAGGGGTGGAATGTTAAATGACCCGTCGATTGCTTATTAGTTTAGGTTTAAATTTAATTTTCATCGCGCGTGTTGATGAGTTCACGTCATGCTATTTCTCTGTAATGTAAACATTACAGTTCAAGCAATCGAGACTATTGCAAGATAAATTTTCTCAGGTAACTCTTTGACGACAAAAAAAAGGGAAAAAAAATAGTTATCCACTTCAACCTCAGCATGATCCCAAAAAAACTAATTGATCACACTAGGGGATGCAAACTATCTCAGCTGACACAGTAAAACTACCTTGGAAGGCGTAAACGTATACGTACTTGCTCCCTCTCTCACTGCGCACTCAAGAAGCTGATATAAACTCGAGCACCCTCGGGACGGTCGTTGAAGTATAGCTACGGAAAGGGGGTAAAAAAAAAAAAAAAAAAAAAAAAAACGAGACTCGGATGTTTTCAAGCCGAGCGTCTCTTTGTTGATGGAGGACCATCACACGATACGAAAGAACAAAGTTCCAGCCGTTAAGCTTCTGTGTTTTCTTTTTTTTTCCCAAATGCGAGAGGAAGTCGATCGAGCCGAAGGATATACACACGTATTACCCAACAGGGAGGAAAAGAGGTCGCGTATGGCACATCGGGCACCGCCATCAGATTATATTTGGGTTGAATCTTCCAGCGAGCCCTCGCTTTCCCGCTGGCCATTACTACAAAGCTCCCCACGGGAGAAGCTATAAGCTCTCGGGAGGGGGGGGGGGATACCCTGGTAGACGCGCGCCCCTGATTATGGACGAGCCGGTCTTTTAATCGCCGAGACACGCTCATCCTCTCTCGCTTCTCTCGTCCGAGTTCGACGGCCTTATTCGCTCGCGACATCCTTCCCCATCGCACATAGACCGTCCACTGTTACAACAGAGGCCAGTTGGTTCATACCCCCTCCCTCTCGGCTATACAGTCATCTCATTTCTTCGTATCAAGATTGGCGGGCTGAAACTGATATGTGTGTACACTCGCCGAGGTCGTTTTTTTATTTTTTTTATTTTTTTGGTGGCCAAAGTGAACTGTTTTTCCCCTTTTTTTAATCGGAAAGGGGGAGGAGGGGGAAATGGTAATGCGTGTCGTAATTTCGTTCCGTCGCGACGTTTTGCTTTTTTTTTTTCAGCTTATCGTGTGGCCTTTTAATGGCTGTTACGTGGTTGGCAGGCGTAACCTTTTTTTTCCAGTTTGATCGATCACTGTATTTGGGTGTGTACACGTCGTTACATCGAATCTCGTATAGGGTGAACGGTAGGCGTGATCGATCGTAGGGGCCATTTTAGGGGTACTTGTGAAATTTTCAGTCAATTTGAAAATGAGTATTTTATTGTTTTAAAACTTTGTTTGTTACGCGTGGGTGATGATACAAAGTGAACGAGACCTTAAATGGAAAATTTGTGCGTACGAGGAGTGATTGATGGTAACTATAGTGAAGGATACAGTGAAGTTATCCGAAATAATAGTATGAAAACTGAGAAAGGGAGGCGACGGTAAGTAGTACCCCTTTCGAGGGCCGCTCTCGTTTATTCGAGCTCGCCTCGTCATTATTCACGAAAGCCCATTATCATCCTGTCATCTGTCTGCGTGTATTTATACTTTTTTTTTCCCTTCGTTGCTCGTAGCGATCTATCTTAAGAGACAAAAAAAAAAAAAAAAAATTTCGAGAAGAAAAGGGAGACGGAAAAATCTGTCGCGGAATGAACGAGATTAATTGCACGTTGTATCAAGGGGCTGCTTGGAGTACTGTGGAGGGTAATGCTGGCTATTAATATCGAAAATTTTTATCACGCGACATTTTTTCCTTTCTATTACGTCTCACGCTTCCAATACATCTCGGGCAAAAGTCTTTTCGACTGAAAATTTACGATTATGGAAAAAAAAAAAAACAATCATTACTCTCTTTCGTCTTTTACCGCGTCTGGTTTTTTCTGCCCCTTTTTTCAATTTAATTAATGCGTTTGGAAAATGTTTACTTTACCGGATACAGTCACTTCGAAATTTTTGTGGCCAAGTGTAAAGGAGACAATGAAAAATCTTGGTGACTGAAAAGGGTTAGGACATTTTTGGTCCCCATTTTCCAAGAAAACTTTATCGTGACACGATTTATGATTGCTCCTCTTGCGCGAATACAAAAAATAAAAAATATATATAGGTTAAGAACAAATTTACGCAAGTGATTCAAAACGTTGTGTGCTTTTGATGGATATTGGTATTAAAAAAAAAAAGTAGTGGGAAAGTTAAAGATTGTACTTTGCAACAAGTACGTACCTTAGCAAGTAATAATTCCAACGGTCTAAAGTCCGTCGGGACGACTGGTCGATAACCTCCGGGATACTTGGCTAAGAGGATTCGAAAGTCTCCGCCCCGCCTCCCGCGGCAGTAGACCGACAGTCGCTCACAGTCTCCTTTATACCACAATCTCAAAAGTCCGCTCTTGCTGAGCCGAGCAAGAAAAAACGTCCCCCTTGCCGTTGTCGTATTGTGATGATGAAGCTCTCCGAATAATACTCGGTGGATCTCCTCCCAGTCCCGCAAGTAAGTCCTTTGTACGGATTTTTTTGTCCCCTTCTCGAAAGGATTTTCTCCCCCAACCATTGTCTTCTTCTTCTACGATTGTTTATTCAATTCCTGAGATCGCCTTTGGCGTTCGTATCTCTTTTTTTGCTCGGTACATTAAAATGTTTACCCACACAATGAGACTCGAGCAACAATACTGTCCAAGATATCCGAAGCTTTGCGTTTTTAAGATGATTCCTTTGACGAGGTGGATAAGCTTCCCAATTAGTGTATCCACTTCGACGTGGCAAAAGGTCATGCGCATCCAAGT
Source organism: Copidosoma floridanum (assembly GCF_000648655.2). Next base: position 296,537 of record NW_019379461.1, on the reverse strand, counting down.
AAAAGGTTGATTGCCAAATTAAAACCTGAAATACAATGTTAATGTTTTAGTAAAATTTATTTATTTTTAATTAAAAATTTAAACGAAGTACTCCAACAATTTTTCATTCCAAGTGTAAAAGCAGTTGAAGGTATTCCTCAAATACATTTATCCAATGCAAATGAGTTGAATGCTTTATTGTAAATAATTCGGTGGAAAATAATGGAACGGGTGTTAATTTATTTTTTGATGTTTCGTTGAGCATGAGCGTCTCATTTTTCAGCTACAACAAATGTGTTAAGAAATTGCCACCCCCGACCGAGAATTTTCCTGTCCAAAGCCTGGTCGAGATGACGCTTTTTTTAATTACCGAGTATGACAATTTTTCCACGGATTCGTGGTTTCAGCTGAAAAATGAGATGTTCATGACTGGTATCTCCGTTATCTGTGGTTTAAAATTTTAATTAATCTGAAAAAAAACTCCCAATTGTAATTACAATTTTCCAAAAATGTTACTTTCTTTCAAGAATAACAGTCGAAATTAAATCGAGAAATACTTTATTTTCCTGATACAAATACACAAAGACCCTCACCGGAATACTTGCCAGATCCATCCTCCCACTCTGTGGTCTCTTCCGAAGGAAGCGCCGAATCATCGTATCCCTATCCGCCTTCGCTGGATGAAAAAATTAATTGTTACTGGTAACAACGGCACAGTAGCCGGTGCCAAACAGTGAAATCACGAAGCTCGTATTCCTCGGGCGTTTACCTTTTCTTGCGAGCAACGAACCCATCAGGAAGCACCCACGCGCTCAATTAACACCACCGCGAGTGCATGTACTCGTCCCCCTTGCAGATAAGTCCAAAGAGAGGCCAGCCTGGGGTTGTCGGAAAATTGAGCTCAACACGCAACCGTCGCTGCTGTACGCCCCTCGAAAGGTCACCTCGACGCTCCTCTTCCTCCATTTCCTCGTACAACCGCGGTCGCATCGATTAACGTAGGCACACTCGAGAAAGCCTCCCTTTCGGTGCTTGCCGAAGCAGAGTGCCCCCTTTGCCCGCTAATGAGCCAATTTGCATTTTTTTTCGCCCAGATGGCACACACAGTACGCTCTGTCAAACCGAACTTTTTTTTTCTCCCCCGCTTGGAGAGTTCTTTTTTCTTTAAAAAAAACACCTCCAAGATCTTTCCACGGAGCAACGGTGCAAACCACTCGAGAGAGAGAGCTTCCACGTCCCGACTAATGGCTTTCACGGCAAATGATGTTCTTTGCGCGCGATGGATGAACAAAAGCGCTCGAGCATCCGCCGACACCCATTTCGTTACAATAAAAGTATCCCCCGTCTCTCTCTCTTCCGCTCAACCCCATTGCCCCCCCCCCCCGAATATCCGTCGGAAATGTGAGACGACAAAATACAAACATTTGACCTTCCGAGGTGTCCACCACCAACTTCCGGATCAACAGGCGGGCGGCAATAAAACAGAGTCCACATTTTCGTGTCACGGGTGACTTGCTGATATATCGTACACGTTTGGATACCCGTGCGTAATGATACCAGACGGCTGATACGTGAGAGGGTACGTTACGAGGAGTTGTTTTTTTTTTCTTGCGTATCTCGTCGAGACGGAGAGTCGTGTGTACGGGAAATTTAGGAGAAAAAGAGGGGCCGATGGGAATACTGATACGCGCGTCCCCGTTTTGTTGGCCGACTCTTTCTTTTCGGGGATCCAGGTCAGTGGTGGTGTCTATTTTTAGAAACTGTCGTGGATCGTGGGACCGATCGACGATTCCGCCGTACATTACACATATATCCGTGAAATGAAGAGTGCCATTACAACATCCGACAGAGATGATGACTTTTTTTTTTTGGTCGTGTTGACCCATCTTTTTTTTCCAAAGCCAATGTTTCATCGTGTAGGTTAGAGGGGCGAGCATTCAATCATTTGGCAAAAATGGCACTCAAGGTAGTACGATACGTATATAATATGTAGGGTCGCGTTGTCATATATTTGTAACACTTGCGACAGTATCTTCCATCTCTTTGATTCATGCTGTTCGATGAGCTCACAGAGAGCCCAAGTAAAAAAAATTTTGTTACGTATACGATGCTGGAGTTGAGGGTAAATTATACGTAAATATAAATCATCGGGTCTATAAAAAAAAGGTGCATTCGAATGATGAAAAAAAAGTATGTCCCGTATGATTACGTACAGAGTAGTTTAAACTGAACTGCCAATCTTTTAAAACAACAGCTGCTGGCTTACACTGCAGTCAATGAAATCAAGCAAAAAAAAACAATGTCATTTTATATCATGGACACGTGTATATGGCACATAGCCAGAAACTTCCAACGGTGAATTTGCGACTATATATGGCGAGGCACACGCGAGCTTCCAACAATATTCTCGGCTCTAGTGCATTTTTTCCCGAATATTCCACTTTTAGAAGTAACAGTCCTTCTTCGAAGGCTCTAATGTAACGTTTTCCCAACTGATTCGTACGTGTAGGTCACCCATGTGCAAACAGTTGAGTTAATGTTGTTCATTTTACGTCAAAAATGGTTTTTCAACGAGTTAAAAATTTTGCAGTAATTACCTCGCGTGACCATAATCCACGAGTAAACGGAAGCAGCTCGTAAAAACGTAAACTTATTCCTGTATTGCTATACAAACGAGTCATTAAAACACTGATCCAGCGGCACTCGAGAAAAAAAAGCCACATCTGCTCATTAGCACTTTAAAAGCCCCGGATCCTCAAAAACGAGCACCCACCCACACCCCGGACCATACAACGATACAGTTACCCCCTTTTGACGGAAGCTCCGAAAAAAAAAAAAAAGAAAGATCTGATTTATCGGCAGCTCCAGAGCAAAACCAGTTGCATGCGGCTGCTTTAACGGGCAAGTGGCCCGGCGGATCGACCGTAACCCTGGACCGGATGATGATACCCGGGCGTCCCCGACTCTCGTTCCTCCCCGACCCGTATACAAGTGCAAGGTCGGTTAAACGGGCGACTCGCCAACAATACATACACGTACAGGGACACCCTTCCTCCCTTTGCCGTCACGGATCGCAAACTCCATACGTGCCCGTTCGCATTGTACATTTGCCAAAGAAATTTCGGCATCGCTTACACATGCACGCTCGTCTCGCCAGACTTTGCTCTTTGCACCCCGGCCATTGGAAATTCCACCTGCGAAGCCGAACTTGCTGCACAGAATTTCGAGTGTAAGAGTTTGCCGAGGTGATGCATTATTGATGGCTCTCCTCGGCTAATTGGACGTGGGTTTGCTCGTTTATGTGTGTGCGTCCAATCGATGGGTGTACTGTCGTACTCGTAATTGTTCGTGCAAGAGATCAACGCGATAGAGTGAAAATTGATTTTCGCCAACTACCACCAAAAGTCTAAGTACAATCATACAAAAGGATATAATGGAACGGTTGTCAGTTGACGTAACGTAAAAGGTAAAAATAGTTTAACAGCATAGCTCTCTGGCTTTCGACGTGCAGAGTGATGGCGTTGAGCTTTCGGAATCGAGGGAATTCCGACGTCCAATGAAAAATTCAACTGCTTTTGATTCAGAGGCACGTGGGGGTAGTTACATGTGGTGAACGGCGTTGATAAGTGGGGCTTAATGTTTGATCGGGTGCGGTTTTTGCGCTCTTTTCCCCAAGCATACATGCTGTTAAAAGCTTTCTATTGCACGTTTGAAAAAAAAAAAAAAAAAAAATACACATGTAGCAGCAGTGTTGATGAACGATCGAAACGGTCTATTTTCGAATTAAATAATATTTGCTTGCAGTACAAGTTTTTCACACTTTACGTCGAAACAAAAAAAAAGAATTATTCGATACCTGACAAAACGCCGATTTAGTTATTTTGAAACCTCAGATCAGCGCTATATACACTATACGATGTATTGTCGATAAAAAAAAAAAAAAAAAAAAAAAAAAAAACGAGTATCAACAATTCCATTTGAAATGTATTGTTTGGATGTAGCTATGGTGGTGCAGCAAAGGCTATCGTCGTTGCAATTTGCGGAAAACAGACATGCACTCCGTCGACTTTCCGTGTATACCCGCAACAATGTCAAAACTAATAATTGCAAAAGATTGCAAATTTAATTCTACCGGCTCGATGATTTTAATTTACCTTTCGCCCCGTTATCTGGTCCAGAGCGCGTGGCCGCGTTCGCTTTGTACATGACTTACTCGAGTTTGGAAAATTGAAACTTCCATCCGTCGTTGGACCACCGCGCCTCGAGGCGACGCTCGACCGTTGGGGCACGCAAAATGTCTCTTCGCTCTGCAGGGACAGTCCCATTAATGTTACGGAAAGGCGGATTCTCGTAATTCCCTTGATTTCTTCCTTTTTCTTTTTTCTTTTTTTTTTTTTTTTTTTTTGTACTTATATTCATGCGAGTACACAAAATCGCGATTCATGTAATACTCCCAGCGATGGCGCGCACGCGTATAGCTGGACAAGACGAGCCTTGGGAATCGATTTATTACGATTTTTAAGGCATCGCTCGGAAATAAGTCGCTCAATTTATCCGCGGACATGACTTATTCATACAACCCGCGACTTGGAGTAGCGAAGGAAGGGGGGGGGGGTGATCCATAAATATAGAAAATACATTCGGGAACGTGAAAATGAAAAGAAAACGCAACTTTGCCGAAGAAATATGTATGAAACTCCAACGTTCTCGAAAAAACGAGTCACGCCGGCACGAGTATACCTATAGACCCACGAATATTATATTGGCTCGATTGTCGCACGAGAACAGCCACATTTTTAACGATTTTTATCGCTTAAGCCGTTGCACTTTTTTTCAAACTCGGAATCTGTTTGCACGAGAAATTAATTTACATACAAATGAAATCGTAATTCACACGCCAATCGTAGAAATGATACGCACCTTTGCATCCAAAACCCCCAAGGAATAGGTACGTAAAAAAGGGCCAAGTTAGAAGTAAAAAAAAAAATAAAAAAAGGTAAAAATAACGCATGCATCGAGTGTTCTCCGCTGCCTAAACTGCATCCATAAATAACACCCGAGCTTGCACAGGATATCCCAACTCGAGTGTAATTTATGGCTGCAGTAAAATTCAGAAGTGATGTGGATTGGGGGGGGGGAAGACATGTATAGCGCAGGGGTAGCGGATTAAAAATTTCATCAGTCCTTAATGGAGCTTCGATCCGCCTGTCCATCTACAATCTAATGGCTTATTACGTGTCGCGTCACTGTAAGCCCCTACAGCTGTACACATACTCGCGCGTGTATACACATAGCAGGTATGTCGCGAGTGCAAGGGAGATCGATAGCCAATCGATAGAGACGACGCCACGGTGATGTGGGGTTCGAGGCCCCCACTGACCGTGGCCTTCGATCCCTCGCGGTCGGCAAAAATCCTTGCCACCCTCTATCCATTTTTTCACAAAGTGCACACGTACAAATCTGCCGTACGCGTCTTTTGTCGTTTACATGTGTATGTGTGTGTGTGTGCGTGTGTGTGTGAGTTCTTGCACGCGATGCGTCGCGAGGTTCAAGGTCGGCGTCGCGACTACTCGCCCCCGATCCCCTCCTCGCTCGATGTCTGCTTAACGTCGCCGTCCGACGCGCTGCCGAGTTTCTTCCCCGATGGAGCTTCTTTTTTGCCGTGCATGTACCTACTTTACATGCGCACGCACGCGTCCGCGAGGAGCCTCTTTTTTTTTCCTTAGTGAATCCTACGTATAGCGCAAAGACATTAATGTGCCTATAGATCCACCTGGTGATGGTATCCACTTTTGCCAATAATCGTTAATTTGGTCCATTTTACAACAGACCCGAAAACCAACAACCCTCACGTGTTATTGTAAAACTAAACGCCACGGGCGACTAATAATCGTGAAATGCCCAGAGAGCGTTAAAACGCTACGATAATCCGTTTGAGGTGGTCCCGAGGCCTCGTGGCTGTGTAGGTATACATGTACGTTCAACGAGGAGCGGGGGTAGGGGGGGCTATTAGCCAACCGAATTCGAGCCAGCGGAGGATATCCCCAGCAACAGCGGCGGCTAAGGCAATATTTGCACGATGAATGAAAACGCGACAAAATCCGGTGTGCTGCTGAATAAGCGAGCTCTCGAGCCTTTGGTTCCGCAAACACGATGTCATACACGTGTACATACATTTGGGAGTCAGTTGAACGCGCGTTTATCGGTACACCCATACTTCAAAACTAACGGTTTTCGGTACGAGCAAATTGGTTTTATCATGGAGGGTATATGTTTATTATCATGTAGTACTGATGGTGTTTCGTTTTATCTATGATTTTAATTCTTCTCTTGAATAATAGTCACGAGGTAAGAGAGAGTATGTGGCTATATTTTTTGTCAACAAACAATATTCCCAACGGCTTGCCTCGTTTACATGTGTCCAAGAACAATCTACGGGGCCCTGCGAGTATATTTAGACGCCGCTACGACGAGGGCACTAAACCCAAAGGCTAACTATGATTGCAAAGAGCTGCCAGGAAAAAAAAAAAAAAATAAATAAACTAGATACGGTGCCAGGGCAAAGTCACACATGCGGGCGGTTTGACCTTGTAACATGTGTAATTACATGGCAGAAAGAAAGGGCAACGCACTCTACTCCCACGTCGGTATACTTACTTGGGTTGACACGATAATGGTATTGTTTTGTGATAATGAGTGCGTGTGTTGTTTAATTACCTGGTACCACATACCTCCTCCGCGTAACAGTCTACGGGTGCATTGGACACACGCAGACAGATCTGTCCTTGATACGGTAGTGTTGGGTACAAGCTGCCACAAGCATGTCTTATTTTATCCCATGTGCCTCTGTTCGTAGCAAGTAGTTCAAGCTTTGAGAATAACACACGTGCTCTTGGACTCGATTTTTCCCATTCAATTTCATGCATGAGATTTGGACTCTTGAATGGACAAACGAAACTTTTTTTTGACACGGTACGAGTTGCAGGTGTGTCTGACCAAATCCTGACTTTTCTACTGAAAACAGAGTACGGGTGTTACCGTCTGGACTCCGATAGGGTTATTTTGGAAAAATTTTCAAGGTCACTCCCATACGGATCACGCACACGCGTGCAAGTCACGAGAGTATTGAAATTACGAGAAAAAAAAAAAGTCAATCCAACGGTTGCACAAGCGCGCGTGGCTTGCGTAACGCAAACACATGTCCCCCCCCCTGCCTCTAGTACTCTCGCTCGACATATAGGTTGCGGAGCAAAATGCTTGTACGCTTATTGCATAAGCCGTTACGCTCAAGTGTACATCCGCGTACTTATACTTGGGTTGCGAAAACAAACTTGTACTGTTATGATAAGTATGCGCGTGTGTGTGTGTGTGTGTATACTTACGATGGTGGAAAAGGACGAAAGAGACCGAGCGTTGGGTGACTCCTCGAGGGATGGAGGAGGTCACGTGTGGTACAAAAAGTGGCGCTAGCTATACGTTGAACGCGAGTATGTGTACACTCTTTCCCTCACTTTATTTTTCTCTTTGCAATTCTTTCTCATCGGTTTCCTTTCATTGTTTCCTTTGGCACGAGTGAAAGGCTGCGTTTCATTTGTGAACGCTCGTTCGGACGCGTCGAGCACTACTTGCACGGGACACTCATGAAATTGTCCTTATTTTATTTACAATTGGTCCTTTGTTTGTTTGTTTTTTCTTTCTTTCTTTCTTTCTCCACGCTCAACTGTATGAAAATTGAAAAAAAAAAACTGCGAGATACGTCAAATGATAAATAAAATTGTCAAAAATCGCACGGGAGGCAGTGTGTGTGGTAATTAGAAACTCTCTGTTGTATAACGCAGAAAATTACGTAGTTCCTCGATGTATGATGAAAAAAAAAAAAAAAAAAAAATGTTGTGGATACTCCTTTCAAACTCAAACTTTCGCGTGCGCTACACGAGGCTGGCAATTTTTCTTCCGTCGGCAGCGAAAAGTTACCTCAGAGTCCCGGCAATTCCGTAATGTTAATTAACAGGGCTACATAGTTTTTACTGCTTTTATTGAAGTTTTGGCTGACTTTTTGCACCGAAAAGTCAGACTTTGTGTTTTAAACATGTACAAAAAATTCTTCTCCACTTTTTTATTTCAGTTCGCGTTCTCGGGAGAAAAGAAAGGGTCTTTATTAAGAGACGATCGTGGCACGGGTTATCTCATCCTGTACGAAAGTTGGGAGAACAGTGCAAGAAAGTTTTCGCCAAGTTATTACGAAAAGATTTTTAAAAGTGAGCTAACCTCGGCTTTTGTTTGATTGTATTTTTTATTTTATTTCCCCCCCCCCCTTCCCTACGCGTTCTTGCGAATCGAACCGGAGGTTTTCACAATAAAGCCCAACTTATTTGAGAACTAAAAGTAAAGATGAGATAACATTTTTACGAATATGGTGTTGTTCTGCTCACGTTTTTAATCAGTCATGAAGCTCATTTAGCGATTGTACAGAGGTGTTTTTTTTTTGTTGCAAATATATAGTCAATAACTTTTCAACGATCCTGTATACACTACTTGTCTAAAAAATATTTAAGATTAAGTTTAAAAGTTTGAGTACATTACGATGGTTTACCAATTAATTTCTCCAATTCACTCAATTCATTTGGAATTAACAGCAGATTGGACAGTGGGTATTAACGGAATTAGAATTTAATGCAAAATTTCACATCTTGATGAGCTCAATTTCGTATTATAGTTTCTCGTTTCTCAGAGGTAACGATCCGAGCATTGCGATTTAAAGTGCAATGGTCACAGATGCCTGAAACTATTTGTCTACAGGCAGTAGCGGGAGCTCGTGACTATATAGAATAGTGTCGTGTCAAAGAGTAATACTCGCAAACTGTATTGGTCGCGAAAATAAAATCTGGATGTATATTTTATACTCTGTATATCATCGGGAAAACGGAATTTCTCGGCTGAAAAAATGTCGACTTTGGATAACAATGAGACTCGCCAGCGGACTGCAGGAGCAGAAAAATTCCTTCACGATGTTCCCGACAACAACATGACGACGTCGTCGACGATTTATTGTAGTGCATGCCGGCACGAATACTGACTCGTACTACTTGCCCGAGTTCCATTTTTCTCATTTCTCCTCGTCACGGTGAATTCATTGCGGCGAACGCAGAAGAAACGTGAAATAATAAACATCGCCTTAGAATAACAAAGTAGAAATTGTATTTTTTTTTTTTTTTTTTTTTTTCTTCAAACAGTCAGTTTGACCCTAATTTTAAGGTACAATCGATTTATCGTGAGAGATTTCCTGATAAATATACTATTGGAATATTTCGCAAGCGAATCTCCAATCTTTTTTCAATTTAGTTAACCAGAAAACCTTCAACCCTTGTAAAATCAGAAAATATGTAAATGTAAGGTCGTATCGAGTAAAAAAAGAAAAGAAAAGAAAAGAGAGATCCGACACCGATTGACGCCTTGTGCGCGTGTATTCTTCTTGAACGATTTCTGTGCTCCACGCGTTTCCAATCTGCTCGCTGAGCTCCGATGCCTGTAACTCCTCTGTCGCGGGCTCTCCTTTCTTCTCCATAAAAGTAAGAAGACACTATTGCGCTCTTGGTAAAAACGAATTTGCACCCCTACCATTTAAGGACAAAATAGATATGATTATTTTTCTCGCAGTTTTGCATAAAAAGTTGCACGTTTACCATTTATTTGAAATCTACTGTCATTTTGTATAGAAGATAAATCACTGTACGTTAATAAATGGGGATCCCTCGCGCATCATTGCCGCAGCGACCCTCGCCACCCCTTTCATTTCAAGTGCGCCGTTCTCCTCGAATTAGTCCGTCGTGGAAAAACAGTGCTCGCAAATCCGCGATCCAAAGACCCTGATAGCCGGCTATAAATTGTCACCCCTTGCCCTCCTTGTAATACACCCAGCTCTTCGTCCTCCGTGTCCTTGTCGGGGGATGAAAAATTGCGTTAAAAAAACAAAAATGTGCAATTGTCATGCTCCCTCCTGTGAAGGAAAAAAAATAAATAAAAAACAAACCAAACACACACACCCTCCGGATGAATCTCCAAAATCCTGCGGGCACGTCTTGAACTTGAACGGCGACCTTGACTGGACAAATACCAAACTACCAGCGAGTGTAGGGCGCGTTTGGTCGAAACACACGCGACCGTGTGATATAGCCTCTGACGCGCTCGTGAGCTTGCGAAACTCCGATGACTCGGAGAGTGTGGGTTTCCAATTCCTTGGGCAGACGTGAGAAACTCGTTATACCCACCGAGTGTACTTACTTTCTTCGAAGAAGCCCAAGGGTATGAATACATCTATATATTATACGTATATGTATGACTCGCAGGAACGTGCTCGCGCAACGTAATGCTTCTTAATTCCGAAAATATGTTAATTATGACGGTAGATTCGGTGTGCGGGGAGATATAACACTTTAGCTGGCTCTGACGGTTTTTTTTTTTTTTTTTTGGCTTCCCTTCGAACTTGCGAACTGGCAGAGGAATTATAGATATTGGTAGTGAATTTGTTTGTATTTCAGGTTAGTACATTGCAAGCCGTGAAGATTTTTGCTCAACTGCGTAGTTTAATGTTACTCGATATTAAATTTTGATTTACGTAAGCTACGCTTTCTAGCTGATTCAAAAATGGATTTGCCTTTTGTTCGATTAATGCTGCCTTTTCTTTGTGTGTAGTTCGCAGGAAAATATTAAAAAATAATCGCAATGAAACGCCGACGGAGGCAAAAGAAAAACGCTGCACGACAAAAGAGTGCACGGCTAAGGGCACATAATTAATTTCCGAGAAAACTGCAATGACGCTGGATCGGACATTTTTGTAACGAGCCACTCCACGCGAGACAGGTCCAAATTTGCCCGGATATTTAATAAAATTACCCAATCGATACACGCTACATATGTAATAATTTAAAAAATTATATTAAATCATTGGCTGCTATGTAATTGTAATATAGGTTACGAATTATAGGTGCCGAAATTAGTCAGAGCAACATACCGATGTCACTGTCAGGAAGAGTTTTTTTTTTTTTTTTTTTTTTTAAATATTATACATAAAAATTATTAGTTTAGTCAACAATACTAGTTGACAGTGTCGTCCAGTGTAAAAATATATGAATAAAACAAATTAACTCACGTCCCAATGGAAAAAGCAACAAAAAAATCAAACGCAGACGTACGACAACGTATATTTTATTTTTACTTTTCTTCCAGCATCATGCGCGTAAGTATTTTTCCCACCCCCTCGCGTACACTCGAAAATTGCAGCAGACACCGTTTCGAAGCATCAAATATTTTAATAGCCACCCACGCTGTTTACCGAGCACTTATTGCAGCAACTTCGATTTTCATTCACACCTTCCCATCAACAGCCGGTTTCCTATATACTTTCCCCCAACGCAACAGCAAAGAGTTATAATTCGATTTACATCCCTCGCGAAACTTTGAAATGGAAAACTAAGAACGCCCCGTGCTCTCTCTCTCTCTCCCCTCCCACGCCCGGCTTCGGTATTCAATTGTCGCGATTTAATCCATCTCGAGGAGGTGAAGTGTATTACGTGTTGGGTCAGCGCCACCGGATATCGAAGCTCCCCTTGCAAATCGATTTTACGGATGTATTCAATGAAAGCCCGCTTTTCCCTCCTCCAATCCGTCTCCCCTTGCTCTGCTTGTCGGAAACCCGGGAGTTTTTACCCTCAAACGCCCCACACGAAAGACTTTGCGCTATAAACACTCGGCGATAACTCCCGTTTTCGCACCGCTGACGGAGCCCATGTGCTATGAGAAAGAAACTCGTCTCTTTTTTCCCTGTCGAGAACAAATGTGTCGATTCATCGACTTGGCAACAAAATCTTACCCCAACGCTCGCTCGATATTAAAAGGCAAGCGTGTACGTACGCGGGCTGTATGATAAATTCACCCGCATCACACGTAGACGTATACACGTCTCGATGAATCATACAGCGTCTCAATTACACACGTATGAGTACACGCATGGGGGGGGGAGGCGGAGAAAACAAAATCAACCCGCCGGGGAAATGAATTTCTGGGCAAATATTTTTGCACGGAGGCGGAAGTCGGCCATAGGTTACCTCAGAAGCAGCCGAATGATGGGAAATCGATGGAGAGGCGACCGTACGGCATAGAGCAGGGCACGTATGCGGTGGATTATTGCGAATGAAGGGAGGAAATGGCAAAAAAATTGGCCAGCCTCGAAAGGACTGACGCGTTACTTTGGGGTATAGAGTGGGTGGTTTAGGTGCCATTTCATTACACCATCCCGGCTGATCAACACGAGTGCACGCGTGCAATGACTGTTTATTTTAAATCGTCACGTGCGAGAAACAGGTAAGAAAAGTCCCTTCGACATCCAATGCGGCATTGCTTATACCGTACGCTCAGTCAACGAGCAGATTACGCAGTACGCGGAATCGGCGAAACAGGAGCTCCGATGGATTTCATGGGGGGTCGGGCTAATCGTGAATCACAAAAGATCATGAATTTCAATGCGTCCGTAACATCGGAATCCCATATATATACGTGTATAGGGTTATTGTACGTACACGTAAGACGAAGTGCAAATGTGGATAGACGCGTATGCATCTGATTATCCGAATTTCGTGATTTTCGAGGCGACTTGGCTTCTCGTTATCACCGGTTCTCGCGGTCGGTTGGCTCCGGCGATAAGTTATTGTGCAACTCCAGCGATGAGTAAATGATGGCCGGTCTGTACTCCGAGAGAGGAAGGAAACGAATATACAAGATACGGAAAACGCTTCGTTCGCACAATGGGGTTTTGCATTTCTGTATTTTAGTGAGCGAGACAAAATTAGAATTGCATTTAATGATAACATGTTTTGTGCGAGTGTAACTGTAACTATACCCGCTGCACGTCGAACGAGGAAATTAATTGTACGGGAGATTGTATGGCCTTGCAAAACATTTTTTTTTTCAAAGAATAACATGTTGAGAAGGATATTCGTTGGTATAACTATATAACATCGTTAGGACTAGGACGAAGCTTTTGTTTTAAAGACGCAAAAAATTGCTAACATATAAGGCACGTGTTTTGTAATGACATTTTCATGAGCTTCTGCGGGCATGCCAAGCCTCGGGCGAGCGTCTCGTAGACGCAGCTTCGTAAAATTATGAGGAATTTCTTGCTAGAGCCAAGTGGGCTTCAATTTTTCCCTACTCCCACGTTTGAACGGACACGAGTCAAGACGGAACAAAAAGTATATAAAAACCGAGAGCTTTTCTGTACCAGTAGAATGGACGAGTAAACAATGGCGGTGTTGTACCTAGCACTGAAACTCGCAACGACGAGCAAAGGAAAAGTCACACTGTGTATTTTTCGCGTAAAAGAATCGAAAAGCGTGTATACAGGCACGTGGGGAACACGCACGCAGAGGAAGGGGTGCAGAAAATTTTCCATTCTGGCTTGCAATTTCCGAGGCCCCGGTCGCCTCAATGATGCACAAAGCGGAGCTGTGCGCGCGCGAAACAAAACTTGAATTACCAATGGCAATGTACGACCGTTCTTCGCCCTTGGCTGGCGCTCTCCGTTGGGTCGCACATGCGAATCCAACTGGGACTTTTAGGTTGATAGGCCAGCGTTCGTAGGGGAAGATTTCGAGGGGAGGAGGGAAAAAAAATTTTTTACCGAGTAATGAAAGACTCGAGGGGGTTGGGGATGCGAGGCGCTGGAGAAGGCAGCCAACAGGGGCGTGTTATAACTTCACGAGAAAGATTTTGTTGTCTTAAATATTCAAATGTACGGGGAAGCATATAGCGCTGGCTTGAGTAATAGCGACGCGTGGCGACATAATTTATTCGTGCATTCGTTTCGCTAAGCTGCTTGGACAAGGATACGGGAGGGGCAGTGAGATAAAGCGCTAGAATTTTGTTATCCATCGCAAATGAATATTTTAACAAATTTTTTTTTCGGGGTTGAGCTCAAATTTTCTGAATTAGAACATATATATTAGCTCCAAAAAAAATAGAGGAAGAATAGAAGTCAATCTGTAAAAAAATAGTAAATGATGCATAAAAATCAGACATTTGTGAAACAATTTTTTATTACAAAATTACAAAATTACAAAAATCATTAAAATCACACAACATTTTTGTCTTTTTTAGGATAGAATTCGCATATCCTCAAAATTTTCAAATAATTCCAGAAAGCTCATCAGACTTCTTGCAATGTTTGTCAAATTCCAAGAATTTAGAAATATCTTACATCTTTCAGAAACCCCCGTTTTGATTTTTCGATGTAGCGATTTTTTCACTTCACAGCGATTAAAATGAAATAAATTAATGATCGGAGAATGGAAGTTTGGTTATTTTTATAAGAAGTCTAACGGTTGTTCTGACAACCAAGTTTGGGTGTTGGTGCCCTTGGAAAGATTATCCTTTTTTTTTGTTTAAAATGAGAATTTGTGTCATTCGCCCCAATGTCTCCCAAAGTTATCACAATGCATAATATTTATGTTTATGACAACAGAAAATATTTAAAAATGGCCACGTGAATCCATCATTCGCTCTCTTGGTAAAAAAAAATTAAATGCCTGCAGTAGCAAGCACATCATAAAATATTGCATCCAGTACGATTGATACTGCAACATCGCAATGTGTTGTCATGAGAGAAGTTAACACTTCAAAAGACTGCATGTGGGAGTACACTCATGACTTATACACTCAAAATTAACTGAGCTTAAAAACCCCAAAAATCCTTGCATACCTTGAAGCATCATTAAAAGGTATCAAAATTCTCTATATAAATATAATTTGCTAATTTTAATTGCTTCCCGCGAGAATTTGTTCCCGTGTATAAGTTAGAACTAGACCAAACTAGTGAACACAGATAGTAAAAAATAAACTAAGAATTCTTACGCTTGTTATGGTAATAATAAACATTTATGCCAGCAGAAATTTTGTCGTGCATCTTAACCAGGCGAATAAAATTTAAGTAAGAAGACACTTTGGTGTATAACGCATTCTGATCCATAAGATAGCACTTGTGTGGTACGTGACTCAGTACTCCTATAATTGTGTTTCTAATAATTAGTCCATTGCCACGGTCATTCTGTGAAATGTCAATAAATCAATCCACTTTGTTTATTATAATTGTTTAGCTATCATTAAAAATTCTATAAACTTACTCGGCACGCTGCTCCCTGTGTCTCGATACGGCCATAAATAATTTTCTTTGTTACTTTTATCTTCATCATGTTCATGGATACGAATTTTAAGTTGTTAAGGGTTGTTACATTAACGTATCTTAATTGCAACTCGTCATGATCATCATAGAATTCATGGAATTTATTGGACAGCATTATTTTATTGTGACTCTCTCCGTAACCAGATATTTTTGCATGCCCTTTGTAATTTTTTTTTTTTTTTGGTAAACTGATTTTCCCTAGTTGCGGGTTTAATTCGAGCATCAATTTTTCCTTCAGCTGGATAAAATAAAAAAAAAACTCACCTAATGTTCACCCTTCAAATACATGATTGCAGGTCATACATTTTACCTTTAAAACGGCAATGTCATCCTTGATGAAAATGCCATCCGCACTCATGACTCTGGAGTATCCTCGGGGTATGTAAACCCTTTCAACGTCGATCTCGATACCGCCTTTCAACTTCCTCCCCGCAATTATTTTTAATGATTTGTTTTTTTCACTATAATATGACATAACACAGGCAGCAGACGTGAGCACGAATTCTTCGTCAATTATACTGCCACCACAAACAATTTGGTTGAACGATTTGATCAAGACCTGATGCTTGAAAGTACCATCCCGCACTAGATCGCCACCCTTTAGACCTACGACTGAATGATTGTTTTGGTTAGTACAGAGAGTATCGTTTGTTAAAATTTAAAAAATTGATCTTCAAAATTAAAAAGACAGTAAAATGTTGTGCACGGCACTTGTACAACTTAGATAAGCAGTATACACTTGGGTAAAACTAACAAGCCAAAGATTGCGTTGGACAATATGTGTAATGTTGCTGAGACTCGCAATGTTTAAAATGGCATAGTACAAAATTTCGCAAAAGTGAAAGGTATCTTTTAATTATTACACGATATCTCACATATTTGCGCGATTTTCGTCTTATAACGGAACCTCGATTCTTGAAAGCACGAGGTAGATTAATGTATGCTTTTATATCTTTTATTAAACTTTAAAAAAAAAACTAATTTTTATGCCATGTTCGCAATAAAATAGCTATTAGTACTTTTAGAGTGGTATGCAGTAAAAAAAACTTGAAATAGATAGTGTTTTTATATACCAAAGCTGAAGGTTGTTGAAGTATCATTTTCGCGATTTGAAGATTCTTTACATTTAGCTGTCACACGTTAACTAACGATTTCATATGACACGGCGTATAAAAATTTTTTACAATATTTTACGTAGTGACACAAAAAATCTCCATAATGATTGCATAAATGCTTGCATTATAATAAAAAGACAATAGGGGTAAGTGTACCTATTTCCGTGGCGTATGTTAAGAAATCCAAATTAAATGCACCATAAAATATTGAGTAATGACAAAATCCTATGGATTTTTTTCTTAAGTCTTGCATAAGCTCTTAAAGATTATTTAAAAATTTTTTTCGAGGCTAAAAGTTGAATGGATTATTATTAAAATTAACAAAAATAGTATGCAGGTATTACCGTGGTCATGTACCTATTACCGTGTACATATTACCGTGGATGTCTCAATCACAGGCCTCACCACGGTAATACGTACACGACCGTCTAACATACTCTTGGTACCTAATACCGTGCATAAATATGATTTTCTCTATAAATTAATTATATAAATATTACATTTTTATCCTAATTTGAGCTATTCTTGGATATTAATATCAAATAATTTTTTTGCAACCGGTATTACACTTTTTCAAAAATTAAACAGCATTTTTGTAAATGCACGGTAATAGGGCAGACCACGGAAATATGTACACTTACCCCTAGCTGTCCAAAACGACCCGTAATGTATTAGGACTTACCTAGATTCACAAAATAAAATAAGCACATCACACACAGCAACACCACTACTATGAAATAATTTTTCATTTTTTTTTTTTTTAAACTTGGATGTATACGAAACTTTTGGGTATTATTGTATAAAATTCGAATGTAGGTACCTATACACGATGACGTCGTAAGCGAACCGTGCTTATTGCTAGCTTACAGCGGAATGCTCAAAACGTAGCTCTTAAAAACGAGAAAGAACTACATTTAAAAATTTCGAATGTGATAAAACATGCATGAGTCAATAAAAAAATTTTCGTTTTTAGTAACATACCTTATCTTATCCAGGTTTTTTTTTTCAAATCATCATTTAGTTATCAGATGTACAACAAACCGAGAGAGGAAGGGGATTACGAAACATCCAAAGTGTGCACTTCAATTTTGTAGTGAAACTATAAGAATGTTTATGTCAATGACGTTTATTTTGGCGACACCAAAGTGCAGTGCAGCGACTGTGCATTATCACAAAGCAGTTAAAATACGAAGTCAAAGCGAACCGCCTCGTAATTGACTACCGATGTATTGAACAGTCGTTGCATTGAGCTGTAGCTGCACGCACTGCACTGAGATGTCGTCTAAATCAACGTTGCTGGAACATGCGTTAATAATTTTACGATAATTTTACAATAATGGGTTGTCGGAGGAACCTGTTTATAGACGCGGTTAATCGATAATCTGAGCTTTTAGTATTCAAGACAATGAAGAAAATATCCATACCGTGAGAGTTATTTGGCTAACGTTTTGCACCACTTTTTATTTCACCAAAAAATGTGACACTAAATCATGTTACATTTATTTTGGACAAAACATGACGATTGTTCGTGGTAAAAGACAGTGTACTTATTGAAGTCACTTAATATCCCAAAACTTGTGAGGGTACCGTCGTTTGATAGTTTCAAAAGTGCGACCCAACTGAATTTGTGTCAATTAAGTTATTGCTTTTTAATAAGCATACAATATAAATTTCTTATTAAAAATTAATTTTGTTTTGATCGTTTGTATACACAATTTTTTAGTTAGGAAAAAAGTTTAGTAGCAATATGATTTTTAGTTAACGCATTACATTCGACTGTTGTTTACGGAAGTGTCACTAGACTTGTAGAGTTGAATATAAAATGTGTGGGAGACATCAAAGCCGGGTGATTGGTGGTTTTCTAATATTGGTTGGTGTAAGATTCGGTTGAACTGATTCGGCAATCGATCAAAGTCGTAGGTGAGTAGAAGCAAAAGTATGAAGTTAATGATACATTTTTTCAGCCGTTGAAAAAATCATCTTTTAATAATTGCTACGTGTAGTTTTTTTGTAAAATATAGTTTGTAAAGCAGCTTAATGCAGTAACAAATACACATTAGGAAAGCTCAATAATTAATGGATGCGGCCACGGTAGCACAGTAATTTAGGCTACGATTTTAATAGCTCCAGAGCTATTTCCATTGCTTTGTTTAAGGGAATTGATTCACAATAAATCTGAGGCATTTTTTCTATGCCAACGACGATAGCATACATATGCACAGTAACTCAGCAATGCAAAGCCAAATAGGACTCGTATTTATATATATATATACCACAGATAATTGTAAAATATTTTTAAAAATGCGTACGTGACGCAGAACAAACAAAATTCCGGTGGTTTTTGAATTCGTTGTCCAAGTCTACAGCGCTGTTTAGTTAATATTGTTATAATGACGAAGCTAGACTGTTAGAATGAGGGACGTGAAGAATCAGTGCTCGTGAGACTGATAATAATTTAAAAATTTTTGTTATCGTTTCTGCGGCAACAACAAGTGTAAAAACATACTTAAATGTAAAATACCACAGACTTGCAGTTTTATCATAACGAGAATGTCTAAAAAGTAAAAAGTCGCATACTCGTACAAAATTAATTATGCTTGACTAGGAAAGTTAAAAAAGTTAATTTGTAATGTCTTTAAAAGCCATTAAATCTCAACAAAGGCTTTCGTATCCAAAGAATTTGTTAATTTTATTATGCCTCGTTCGTTGGAACTATATAATTAATAATCACATACAGAAGGTTGATAATCACTATAAACACTTGTACAGATCAGACTTGAAGTCATAAATGCGCATACCAGTGGTAATTTTACTTTGCGTCTTGGCTCTGTGAATAAACTTTAGGTAAGAAAGTACTTTGGTGTACACGGAATGTGAATCAGCTTCGTTGCATCCTTGGGCTTCGAGGCTTAGCACTCCAATTATTGTGTTACCAGAAATTAGTCCATTTCCACGGTCAGTCTGTGAAATATCTATAAATTAATCCACTTTGTTTATTACAATTATTTATCATTAAAAATTATATAAACCTACTCGGCACACTCCTCCCGGTGGTACAACTTGTCCACAGATCATTTGATTTGTTACCTTCACTATCATCTTACTGTTTCTCGTACACTGGGAGTTTCGAAAGACCGTGACATTAGCGTATCTTAACCAATACGTTGAGCTGAGAATATTCCTAGAGGCTGTATTTTGAGGGTGAAATGTTTGTTTCCTGTTGAGCGTGTTGTGCATCCACCTGTTTTGCTGGCTCTCTCCGTAACCAGATATTTTTGCAGGACCTTCGTTATAATTACTGTTCCTTTCTGGTAAGTCAATTTTACCCAGTAGGGTGTTCCGCTCAAGCATCAAGCTATTACTCAACTGGATGAAATAAAAGAAAATTCACAGTACGTTTATCCCTTCGATACGTGATTGCACTTGATAAATATTTTACCTTTAAAACGGCAATGTCATCCTTGATGAAAATGCCATCCGCACTCATGACTCTGGAGTATCCTCGGGGTACGTAAATTTTTTCTACGTCTATCTCGAATACCTCGATGTCGTTTTGCACTTGTCTCCTCGCAATTACTTTTAGCAGAGTTATTTTTTTACCATGTGGCATAGCACATGTGGCAGACGTGAGCACGAATTCTTCGTCAATTATGCTCCCACCGCAATGCGTGCTCATTGTGTTCCACAATTTTATGGAGACTTGATGCTTGAAGTTACCATCCCGCACTAGATCGCCACCCTTTAGACCTACAACTGAATGATTGTTTTGGTTAGAACAGAGAGTATCGATTGTTGAGCTTCAATAACTTTAATTTGAAATCTCAAAGTAACTCTTGAATATCATATTTAGTACATCGTGCAACACCGCAACGTTGCCATAATATGCTTTCAGCTTTGTCATCAAAAAGGAACGTTAACTTTTTCTTTTTCAACTGTGTGTATCTCTTTGCGATTTTTGCAATCGTAAGAAACGTATGTAGATGATCGTAAAAAGTCACCAACTGTCGGTTATGATGCATAAGTGTCTTAACTTACCTGGGCTCGCAAAGAAAATAAAACACAACTTGAGCTGAAGTAGCAACACTTTAAAATAATTTTTCATTTTCTAAACACTTGGGTACACTTGATTTGTATTGGTTCTAGTTTTTATATTGTTCATTCTGGTTTTTCGCACGTGAGCTTTGCTTACCACTACGCAACTGAGTAGTGTCAGAAATGTAGAGAAATTACGACTTCTGGTCGTTTCCAGTGTGACACGTATCACAGGTAAAAAAAATTCAAATTCACGTCATATAATATAATTAGAACAATATCTTTTTTTTATCTTTTTCTTTTGTCAGCCCCAGCCTAATCACTGGGTAATTGATTCAGCAAGAAAATTTTTTGGAAAACATGATAAAAATTCGGCTATCATATCAATTCTATCACGTGCGTTACAAAAATTAAATGACGGTACACAATAAAGCGGTGTTGCGCTGATTTGACATGTGCATAGAATTATGTAGGAAAAAAAATCATTAGCAAATAAATAGCACACATCTGGTATTTGAACCACCTTTTGAAAAAAAAATTTTTTATTCCAAGCCCATTCGTTTCAATTCTCAAAAGATAATTTGTTTCGCAAAAGCTTACTTTGTATGTTTGCAATATGTGAGTGTGTGCACGAATGTATATTATATATACTTTCAATTAGTCATGAGTTTTCACAGGTTAAATGAACCCTTACTTATCTACTTTTATCATTCCATTAGAGTGTATATCATTATTTAATATATTTTAGTTGGGTGATTATTATATTTTAGAACATTGACAAGTTTTTAAAAAGTCATCAGAAATCAATGTTTAAAATAATTATCTTAAAACAATTTGAATGCATTATTTTGAAATTTTTCGCGCTGATTATAAAAAAATATTTCCTGACTTCTACGAAATTTTGTAGTACGTGCATTTTCACACGTAAATCAAAAAAACTTTTGATGCTGAAATAGTAATATTTGCTGGTATTTTTTATCAGTCTTGAGTAATGAGTTTTTTGACTCGTATAGAACAAAACTTGATTAGCTGAAAATAAATTTTTGACATAGTTTTATATTTGCCGTTATTCTTGAGATCTTAAATGTTTCAAGAAACAGTATCACCAGATGGTCGATTCAATCTCAATATATAATGCCTTTGTATTTGCCTCTCCTGAAATCCTGTCAAAAAAAGATGACGCAACAAAAGATACATTCTTCCAAAACATTTTAAATTCTCCAACTTTTTGACATTTATTGACATTACTAAATTGTATTTTTCTATGATTATCTCTCTTTGAGAAATTATTATCATGATTGTAGCCCAGACTCGATGAAAACTCAAGATTATGGTACAGATACATGATCCAGCAGTAAATTAAAAGAGCCTGCACTTTATGCGAAATCCTTACACAGTACGGACGGAGCGACACTATACACAGCAGCCCAAGCGCCTCTCGAGTCGCAGTTACTCTTTTGCTCTCATCACTCGGCTGAGAGCTGAAAGAGCCACTTAATTCTCTTTATTCCGGTGCGCAGATGTTTGCATTTAATTATTTTTTAATTGAATTCCGTACCCAGGAGGGCGAATCCCTTAGAAAAATCGACATCAGCTTCGTACAGCACCATCCCAGTTTGGTTTCTTCGATCGTCAGGTGGCAGTCGGAGTGAAGGATATAACGCGCTGATGAAGCAGTAAGTGACATCCATACCCACGTCGCAGAGCAAAGAGTGTGTAGATGAAAAAGCTACGATTCTTTGTGGTGAAAAATGATCAGGAGTACGCTTGCTTTACCCCTCGGGTCGGCAGACCCACTCAGGACACATGCGCTTCGGACTCGAGCACTTTTTTTCCCTTTCGCGGGCCATTTCTCTTCCTTAGCTTGTGATTTTATATACCCACTGTGTGGAATAAAAGTTTTGCGGGGCATCTCAAAAATTTCGCGGCAAAGTTGCGGGGGGAAAGCAGAGCTACGGAGAAAGGCTTGTAAAAATCTTGATCTCCCGGTGCACTGTAAATCTTTTTGCGAGATCCCGTTGAATTGGAGGATGGCTCGTGCATCGTTGTTTGCAAGGAAGTTGAAATGGTAATCGGAGTCGATGCGAGGCTTCAATTCGTACACTTTGATATTCCAACATGTAACGGCTCGTTATCATGTCATTCTCGATCATATCTCATTTTCCGTCGTACTGGTTATTTTCTGTGAAAAAATAACATTTTTATTACAATAAAAATTTTGACGAGGTAAAAGCATAAATATGGCTAAAACACTCATTGAAGCGGGAGATCGTTGGCTATTATTTGCACGTATTGTATTGCGCTAATTAAATCGAGTAAAAGCATACATTTAAAAAAGAAAAATATGTGTTACGAATAGCTGCGATAAAAACAGTTCAGGGCCATTGTTAAACTAATATCATCCACTACCTCGATGTATGTTTAATTTCACGCGTTTATTTAGTCTGTTGATTTTCTCCCTACGAGTTTTATATTCAATTTCATTCGCCAACACATTCAAACATAAATCCACGTTAATTGCAGCGCAAAAGTTTAGTATTACGATACACGATAATGGATTTTCAAGGAGTTATTTTCTGTTGCGAGTTATTTTTATTTCTATTCAGTATTTTTTGTTTTCTTTAATTTTTACAGTTGAATAAATAATTAAATGAGTGTTTTTGGATAGGCATCACTTCTATTTGTAATTTTAATACTGTATTGTTATTCAATATTATCAATCAAAAGAAAATATAAAAATCAAATGCAAAGAATTCTCACTGTTACGGCCTTGACCATTTTTTTTTATTTTTTTTTTTTTTACTTCAATAAATTTTTTTTCAAAGAACAGATAAAAAGAAACAAGTTTAGTAAAAAAATTGCACATACAACACACGATTCTTTCCACAACACCGTTCGAATCCATAAAAAAAAAAAAAAAAATGAATAAAAAAACCTAATGAAAGAAAAAGGGTTTTTTCACTGGAGAAATGCAATAAAAGTTTAACACATCAAAGTGGACTCGCCGTTCGTTCTGCATCGCATGATTATTTGTGACAAAAGGAATGTTAAATGTCGTTCGAACGAGCTCGTAATTTGCCGGCCAGCAAGAACACTCGTACAGTAGAATTACCAAGTCTAATTTCATTTCGACGAACCATCAGAGCGAGAAATTCGCCACTAAAACACCTCGGACATTACCTTCCATTTCATCCCTATCTCAATTCTCCCATTCTCATGTCCTAATGCACTTGAAATACTGTTCATCGGTTCATCTCACTGTAAGTAGCATTTAGTGCAGCGGGTTACATGTACTCGTGTCATATCTCTCTTTTTTCAGGCTCTTTAGTCCTATGCATATATTACACACTTTATGGCTAAAGTCTAATTTACTTGCGAGCTCACGTGCAAGGCTTTACATCTTATTTTTATGCACGTGCGGGGCTGAGTAAGTGTCTGCTGAGCAAAAGATTTTGGGCTGATGTATGCAGAAATTTACATACCCACGCGGGTACTTTTTCTCCGTAGTATCCCTTTGCATGGTTTACAGTTTGACTTAATGTTTTTACTTTATTTTTATACTTTCGGTAGTATAATCCGAGTTTGGTCAGACATGCGTTTTCACGATGATAAATATACAATCGAAATCGTAGTGTGGGTAAAACCATGAAAAACTGTAAATTGTTATTAGGAACAATATTTACTAACTGACAAAAAAAGAATTAAAAAAAAGATAGAAGTGATTAAAAAATACTCTGCAAGGGTTTGGTTAAGCTTCATACAATCGTTAATCATAAAAATCAATGTAAAAATGCCGATTTATTACCAACAAATAAAACGAGAAGATGACGTTTTTTACAAACATTAAGCTAATTTTTATGAATTTTCAAACGAAATCAACCTGTAGAAACTATTTGCAAGTAGTATAGTCCTCGTTTGGTCAGACGAGCCATCATTTTCTTCGATATGAAAATAAAAACCACTTGATCGAAGGCATAGAGCGTAAATCAGTTACACTGTTCTACGACCAATCGCTCGTAACTTAAAAAAAAAAAGGAATACAGGAGGAAACAAATAGAAATAATTGGGCATGGTTGTTAAGATTGATTTTTTTCTTCTTTTTTGTTTCAGATCTCAGGAAGTAGTGATGGACGAGGGCAGCAACGACGAACCACGGGATAACTCATCCAAGAATGACACGTAGTTAAATCTATGCGCAACAGTGAAGGCCAAGGTCAATGGCTTAATCCCATTGTCGAAAGAGAGAGAGAGAGATTTTCGTGAGCTCCGCAGTCGAACGATGGCTTTCGATGACACGAGTAGAGCAAACAGCGGTGGCAGCATCGGGTGCCCACCCGCTGGGAGCCCACTTATGGCATGTCACGTGAGTTGAGACACATACACGTAAGCTTGTCCGTGTCGGTGAGGCTTAAAAGCCCGTGCTAGGTAGCGAAAGCGACGATGACCGTTGAGAGGGAGACGGTCGAGGGTAACTCGATTTTCCCTCAGATGCGACGTGCACCGTGTGTGAACTATTTATGCGCGTGGAACGCCAAGTGGGTCATATTGGCAAAGGAAAAGCCCGCAACTATACGGGATGCCTCGGTGTGTTTCCTCTCGGTGAAGCAAGCTTGAGTATTTGCTTGGCCTCTAACGCTAATTATCGCTCAAAGGGAAATTTTTTTTCATTTTCTAATTGGTAAATGAAAAATCAGGCTTCCGCGGTACTTTTATTTCTAAATTTAAACATTTACCAATATACGCGTCTCGAATTATAATACGCCATGTACCATCGCGAACCCCTGTACCATATTAAATTTTAGTTTAAAAAAAAAAAAGTGTTATTCATAATAAAAAAAAAAAAAAAATTTAATTTTCTAGATACAGCGGATCAAGACTAGCCGATGGAGGCACGATTCATTCATCATCCAATGAATCCTAGAACGCTGAGTCGTTAAGTGCGAGGCCTTTGACATGCCGTCGCAGCCGCGCGAGTCGAATCTCACCTAGGCTCGGCCCAGCTCGCTGCCGTAGATCCCCCCCCCCTTCGACGTGTGACAAAGATACCTGATAAAATGAAAATGTTCTGACCACCCACGGTACACAGAACCGCGGGTCCAGCCTGCAGCCAAGATGTCGAGCGAAGTGGTGAGCGAAGGGCCTACAACCGGGGGCGGTGGTACCGTTTTGCTGCCGAGCGTGACTCGGCTGTCGGACGTGGTGGCCGCGGCAGCTGCTGGTCTCCAGCTGGCTCCCGTGACCATCGTCCTGGCGGCCTTTGTGGTCTTCTTCCTCGCGCTGTTCACCGTCGGCGGCAATTCCTTCATACTGGCTGCTTTTTACCGCTACAAGCGCCTCAGAACGGCCTCCAATTGCCTCCTCGTGTCTCTGGCGATTAGCGACTTTGGGGTGAGTTTTTCATGGTATATCACTCGATCCGTGGTATGTATACCTATTGCGAAGTCCGAGAGAAGTAACGATATCGGATAAATCGAGAGGGCTGACAACGAGCTACGATGGTAGCTTTGCTAAAACCAACGATATTTAGATTGTACCACTTTTTTTTTTAATTTTTTTTTCATAGATTTCAACATATAGATACACGAGTATAATATTTGTCGTAGCTTTTGGTGTTCGAACGATTATACGTGTAGGCGTCTCGACGGGTCAGCGAATTTTTGTTATCGTTCACACGCGACAACGACCGATCACACGCAATAAAATGGCCGGAAAAAATTACAATTTCATTAAAGTACCATAGAAAATTCCGGCAAATGCATTTACGATTGTCATTCAAACGCGTGACGCCGAAATTTGATTAGGTTAATTAGACCAACGACACGGGGAGTGGGCGATAGAGTTGATGAGGGCACATCGGATATAGCTCTCTAATTGAAAAATGTTATCGGAAGCATCAATGCGCACTGCCATTATTTTTAGTATCAAAAGTTGGGAAAAGAGAGAGGGAGAGCACGATTTATTCAAGGCTGACACTTTAATATTCTACATAGACACGCGCGTAGCGCAAATGGCCTATAAAAATACAAACACACACCCACACAGGGAGGCAAGACATGACTTTTGGGCTTTGTTTCAATGAAACCACTGGTTTTAACGACGCGCGGCAAACAAAATACCTAACTTTGCAAAACGAAACGTCGGATCGTATGCAACGAAACGACAACGATGAGTTTACCATTTCTTTGGATAAAGTACGCGCGCATAATTAAACGAAAACAATATACAAGCTCCACTAGGTATCTATGGAGGTTGTAATTGAAAGGAAACTCCCTTGCGCGCGTAAACTTGTCAAACAAACCTATACAGCTTGCGTACAATTTCGCCACTCCGAAGTGCGCGCGCGAGTACCAACAGTAACTTCCCATGTATCAAACTGAAATTCCATCCGGCGCCGACAAAGTACACACAAAGGAACGACGGATGATGAAGAAAAGGGAGGAGGAGCCCCAAGGGTATGTCCGATTAAACGCAAGCATCAACCCGTTGTTTCTACAGGTCGGCGTGGTGATGCCCTTTGGCACGTACCTCGAGCTGGCCGACGGCAGCGGTGGGCCCTCGTCGGGTCTCTGCGTCGTGCCCTACTGCGTCCTGATAACCCTGTGCAGCGTGAGCGTACTGGTGACCGTGGCCATAGCCGTGGATAGGCTCACCTCGCTGGCCCAGCCCCTCAGGTACAAGAACATCATCACCCACAGCAGCATCGAGAAGTACATAGCCGTTTTTTGGGCTTACGCCACAGTCGTCGGGCTCTCGCCTCTCATGTATCCCAAGGTTGCCGGCGCCGACGCTCAGGCTTACAGGTACTTTGTGGCTTGTTTTTTTTTTTTTTTTTTTTTTTTCTTCCTCCTATATGTACTCGGCGAGGGGGAGTCGTGAATTTATTATTGTTGTTTGTCGATCGAAGGAGCTGGGGATCGATCGTGTTCGCGAGGGGGTGAGGAGTAGCTGTACGGAACTCGTATGGGAGGGATCACTCGTTGGCGGGGAACTTTTGGCCCGGAAATAAAAGTTTGGCTTGGCTCGTTGGGGGTGTGCGGGACGACTTTTGCATCCCCTTTACTCGCATTGGGAGACGAGACGCCGATGCCATTAGCGCGATTTTTTGTACAACAGTTACTTTAACTAATTATTTATTCGAGAGAATACGCGAAATGCTATCACGTGTATGAAAAAGTCATTTTTCCTTTTAGTTGCTTTTTTTCGTTCTACTTTGACGCAGCAGTATCCCTTCGCAGTGACAAATACATTCTTCGAGTACCCACATATGTGTACAACGAAAACTTAGCCACAAAGTTCTCGTTGGAACTGGAGCTCAAACTAAAATAAATCCGCAGAAGCACCGCAAGAAACTTACGACAGAACTCGAGCGCAGGGGCGCTTTGAGGTGGTAGTTTTGAAATTCCTTTCAAACGGATTTCTCGGATCGAGTGGATTGGATTTTTTTTTTTTCGCACCCACCAAGTGTAAAATGAATTCCATGAATTACAAATAGACAGGTGTACTTTCAACAGTATAAGTGTATAAGATACACCGATATGTTTATCATAGAAATTACTCTTTTTGCCATTTTTTCAACTCGCAATCACAAAGTTTCGATCGGTTAATATTCTTATCTTAAAATCACTACTTTTTTTTTTTCAGTTACAAAATAAAATACAATTTTCGATCGATCCCTGGTTTTTCCTTCTTTACAAACCAAAAATGAGAAAATATCATCGGCTGCCCCATCAACGAATGGCATTGGTATTTATCAAACTTCTCGCCAATGGAACCAATAAAGTTGAAAGATCGAATGTGGGTCACTGGGTATAGGTAAGCAACCGGTTATAACAGGCAACACGAGAAACCAGTGAAGCAACGACGCGTTAAAATCACGAGCAGTGACTCGCGCACAATGCACCGTCAGCTCTGAAATTATAATCTCGGGTGTACACGTTTCTACGGTATACGCGTACACTGTGGAGCTCATCGGAGAGCACCGATCGCGGAACACGGAGCGATAACGGCAAAAAAAAAAAAGCGATAACCCCGTCGCGAAGGAAAAGCCACGCGATTACACTCGAGAGAGAGTTTTGTACGTGCATGACGATCGAGTCGCGATGGTGACGGGGTGGTAGTAACATAAAAGAGCAGTGGAGGGTTGCCATTATGTGCACACGCGCTCGTACGTGAGAGATTTTCGACGCGAGGGAGGTGCATGCAAACAAACGTGGGAGGAGGAAAATTCTCGGTGTAATATCACGTGTCACCTTCTTCAAGTAAGCCTCTGGTGAAATGTATAGGGGCTTTTGAGGGTGAAATTTTCGTTCAAAGTATTTTTTATACTACAATGTACAGAGACTGCGTACGTGTATGAAATTTTTGCAGAGGGATGCTGCAGGGTGTCGAGAGTACTTATCGGCAATCGACGCAAGATTGCAAAATTTTTGCTACTTTAGCCGTCATGAGTTATTTGTTTCGGGGCTTTTGGGGAAGCCTTTGGTAATTTTAGAGAAATTTAAGACTGGCTCGCTGTAGGCACCACCTATTTGTTACTTCTGATTACGTAATGTGTATGAGAGGTATCGACGTTTGTTGGCTCGATCAATTGCTTATTTTTTTCAGGGCATATGTTGTACGATTGACTTTTGGAAATACGTTACATGAGTAGTACAGGTATAATAAGAAAATCGAGCTTTCCGTTGGAGTTAAAACAATTACTCAATTACTGATTGCTCGATTTTTTTTTTTCTACAACATAATATTTATGAATTATGTATGAGAGTTTCAAAGTTATAAGATACCGCAAAAATTACTTGTTAATTGAGAGTATAACTAGGCCCATGATTTTACAGCCAAGGAAAATTTTATATTGTTTAAAAAAAACTTTGTACTTCAACATAAGTGTAAAAAAAAAAAAAATAAGCACAAGATATGCCTAGACTATTGATAAATATTGATAAGTTTGTGTCCACACAATTAGCCGTGGGGACTTTTTCAAATAAAAAAATTGATATTTTAAATATTTTTCATACGCACGTAAAAATACGTCTACGAATCTAATTTCTTACTTGGAAAAAAATCGAGAAAATTATCATACTTCCTGCATATATGCTCGGAAAAAAAATAGTTACCCGTGAGCATCTTCGATAAAGAAAAAAAAAACAAGTTTCAAAGTTCCACACGGTCGACCCATACGTGTCCCTATGCGTCACTCAGTGAGTCTTTGAATTCAATAGAGCTCCCCAAGTTAGAGCGTGCATATATTATACAACAGCACGTGCTACAGAATCTACGTATGCATGTCCAAGTGTCGATCCAACAAAACACCCATTCATCCCTTAACTCCAGCTACAATCACCCGTATGCTCGTGACTTGGTGCAACTCCACACGGCGTGAATAGGTACATCGAGTACTGCCCGTTGTGTGGCAAATATATACGCACCCCAGGGAAAACGATTGTCGGGAGAATTATTTACTTCGACACCACGCAGTACGTATATGGCGTGCCCAGCTGCTACACGTGCTCGCCATGAATTACTTATCATCGTATCCAACGATGCGAAAGAGAAGTTGATTTACAGCTCCTCTATTTTTTTTTTTTTTTTTTTTTTTTTACCGCCAATGCGAATGGGAGTTGGTTTCTGATGCACACCCGGGAGCTATACTGAAAGCTTTTTTGCGGGACGATTGTTTGTTCGCTTTGCCAGAGATGAAGTGTTTACTTTATGTTCATCATTGGCATGGAGATGTTTTTTTTTTTTTTTTTTTCTTCGAAGCACAAAAAAAATAAAGTCTTCGTAACCCATCCCGCCTCGCGTTGTCTCCCAGCTTCCAACGAGTTTTTCATGGGCCCGCAAATGTATGGAGTGTTGAGATAAATCTTCCGCGACTGTCACTGCGAAACGCTTATCCATATGTGTGTACACCTACGAGAAATGTACATGCACGCCCAGCGTCGACACACGCTTTTTTTTTCTATTTTCGTGTGTACGATGTATAAACATGAACTCCGACATCCACGCCTCCTTTTTCACACGCACACGTAGTGTGTCGTGGGTGTGAACTGCGTTTTTTTTAATTCCCTGGTTTTTTCGACTCTAAGCTTGCATTAGTTTTTTTTTTTTTTTTTTTTTTAATTTTGTTTTACTTGTCAGGTCAAAATAACATCGCTTTAATACTCGTCTTTGGCGTCATTTATCGTGTAAAGTACCGTTACTTTTTGACCAAGTGTCATAACATAAATGGAGTGCTATTTATCCATTTTTAATTAAAAATTAGTAAACTTATTTTAAAAATAAAGTGACAAGGGTATCTTTCATTGGATTGTTTTAACGAGTCACATGGATTCATTGCAGGATAAAAAAAAATGTAATTATGATATTTTATCTGCCCTGGAAATTAAAAGTCACTTCCTGCGATCTGTATTACTTGAAAGATTAGGTTTGAATTATCCTCTCTGCTGTTATGATTTATCTTGATTACCGCGGCTAAGAATTTTCTTTCCAGTTTTCAGAAAAAATACGTTTCAGTGAGTTTTTACGTCTTAAAAAGTTGAGGAAGCCATTGCAACTAATTTATTTTCTACGGGGAAAGTTTAAAACGGTGAAAAATAGCTGAGCAACACTAATTTTGGGATTTTATTAAATGATTTTTATTTTCGAAAGAATATTGAAAGAAAATTGAAAGAAAATTGAAAAATGTCAAGGGAAAAGAACACATACATACTTCGACACATGATTATTATTTTATGGTAAATATTGCATCATGTACTGTATCAAGCTTAAGTTTTTTACCTATAATTTAGTGCATCCCTGCATTGCAAGCCCACCCCTTGGTAAAAATAAATAAATCTACAAAATAATCTATAACTATTAAGATTGTCGTGAAAAAAACGAAAAACAATGAAAAAATTTCAGTGGCAGCTGTCGTTTCAACGGAGTGATAAAGCCGCCCGTGCGAGTCTTCCTGTTCTTGGCTGTGTGGGCACCAAGCGCCCTCATACTGATAGGTTGCTACGTGTACGTGTACCTGGTGGCACGAGCCCACGCCCGAGCCATATACACGGTCGAGCTGTCGTTTCGCAACCAAACGCAGACCCTGGCGCTGCCGCGGTACGGACAGACCCTCGCCGTCACCGTCGGCGCTTTCTTCATACTCTGGCTTCCCTTTCAGGTAAACAATGGTCCAAATTCATTGTGTGTACATGCATTCTTTTTTTTTTTTTTTTTTTTTTTTTTTTTTTTTTTTTTTTTTTTTTTTTTTTTTNTTTTTTTTTTTTTTTTTTTTTTTTTTTTTTTTTTTTTTTTTTTTTTTTTCATTTCCTTCGCGACAAAGAAGAAAATAAGTGGCCACTCGTATAGAGTTTTATTGTATCCATGAACCATTTAACAAGATGATGCCGTGACGTACACGCGGAATGTAATAAACCCCGGAGTATAACTATCCGTGAGAAACGTTAAATTCCGATGACGGTGGGGAGTTTTAACGCGAAAACAATTTCCGATTCGTAATGGCCCCTATACGTATATACTCGCTACAAAGTGCCACTGCAATTCCACTGTTCACGAGGGAACGACGATACTGCAGGCCCTCCTACGATTCGCGACACGTTTCTATATTGGGTACGATAGTTGTTCCGTACCCTCCTCTGTATATCCCGACGTCCATTGTTCTCGGTTCAATTTTGTCATCGAAACGTCATACTCCCGGGACTCCGGATCACTGGCGCGGATGTTTATTGCGAAATCAGATTGGCATACCTCCATCATTCGTCGTCCACTCCGAAGATCATAACAAAAGAGAGAAGGAGAAAGACGATAAGCATTTTACGAACGCGTCTACAATGGAGTTTTCTTCCCCTTCCCGGGCTCCAATCGATCTCCTCTCGAGCTGTTTTTCGTTATGCCATCTCGCGCCCCTCCTTCTTTTCCACCGTGGAGTCGAGAGAGAGAGAGAGAGGCGCTTCAAGTGTCGAGCCAACCGAGGGGGGAAAAAAAGGCTGACTTTCTTAATCGAGCCAGGTGGGCGTGGGGTGAGAAAGGCAGCTCGCACTTTATCGCGCTTCCTCCGCGTTGTATTAATCATTTTTTCCTCTCTTTGTACTCCGTCTCCTTTTGCACTCACCGCGTATACAAGTGCACGCTCTCTCGGTCGTTCAATTTTAATGCTCCTCATTGGTTCGCGCCAACTATTGTTGCCGGGGCTTTTTCACCTCGGCAAATTGTCACGCCATACTGTGGGCTTTATCGAGGAACGGTTAATCCGATGCTTTGTCATTTACTTTGTAATTGGAAGCTTTTCTCGATTGAAACGCAAAACTGGTTGGTTTAATTGAAGAAAAAAAAAAAAATAATGCTGCGCGTAACCATATATATTTCAGACGTGCATGCTGCTCGACACCTTCTTCGGCACGAACATCCTGTCGGAGTGCACGGTCTGGCTGGGGCTGCCGATTCTCGCGCACAGCGGCACCAACCCCTGGATCTACGCGTTCCACCACGGCGAGATCCGACTTGCCGCGGGCAAGGTAGCCGAGGACCTGGTCTCCCTGTTCGGGGTGACGCCGAGCCACTACTACGGCTGCTCGCCGACGCGCCGCGGCTCCCACACGAACCTTGAACTCGCCGAGGTCAACAGCAACGAGGAGCGCCGCCCGGCTGTCGAGGACTGCTTCGCGGCCAAGCACCTCCACCACCAGCTGCTCCTCCAACGGGGCACCATATACTCGAGCAAACGGGGCCTCGAGCTATCGACCCACAGCTGCCGGCTACCAGACAACGACCGCCCGACACCAGACAGACCCAACGCCGACAGAACCGTCGCCCTCGACGAGGACATCCACGAGCTGACCAAGATGCTCGAGCCCAGGCTCGTCGCGGACCCGAGCCACTCCGTGGACAACGCCAACACCAGTAGAATCAGGAATCTCAAGTACCTGCTCGACCCGACCTTCCTCAGGATCCGGCACCTCGGTAGGCTCAATTGCCACAAGCGCGTCCCCCCAGCCACCAATAAGGCGAGAGGCACGTCCCGATTCCATGTCTCCTACCAGCACCTCGAGATGGGCGGCAGGAGCAACAAGCGCCGGGCCACGGTCTACCTGAACGCCATGTCCGACCCGGCGCTCAACGCCGACAACGACGAGGACGACGAGGACGACGAGGAAGACGGTGTCTACGGCCACAGGTGCCAGTCCCTGCAGGAGTACCTCCGTGGCACGAGCCACAAGCCTTCCAATCTTTCTTCGGTGTCCGACTCGAACATCAGCTGCGGAGCCAGGGCTGCCGAGACGACCCGCAAGCACCCTTGCCTGGTCGAGAGGGGCCACCATCATCATTACCGGCCCAGCCACTTGGCGGAGCTGCATCGCGCCCGTAGCGTCAGGTGGTCCTTTTCCTGGGCCCGACGGGCGCGCCAGCGCTACCTGGGGCCCATCAAGTGCCGCGACCTACTCCCCGCGCGCTCCACACCTTCCCCGCTCGAGCTGTGCCCGCCGAGCAGCCCACGGCTCACGATAACCCCGAACCGGCTGGCGAGTCTCGTACATCGGCAACGCGACTGCGTCCCGTCGGCGTCGCTCCTGGAACCATCCTCGGGCCTGATGGACTGCAGGCTACAGGTGCCGGCGATACGCTCGGAGCCGCCCAGTCCGATCGAGTCTCTCCAGCGCAACCTCGACTCCCTGCAGGAGGAGGATGGCAACAACAACAACAACAACAACGCAGCTGGCCGCCGTTGGCTCGGCAGCCCCACGAGGCACTCCGACCCGGTGGTGCCCTCGGTTCTTCTGAACATCGAGGACGACGGTTGGTCGAGCATCCATAACAGCAGCTCGCCGACCGTGCCCACCAGTCCCAAGGAGCTGTCGGAGCTGCTGCTGATGCGCCTGGCCGGCGTCGAGCCCGCGGTGGTGCAGCCGAGCCCCAACATTGGGTACGAGCGGGCCTTCCGGGAGCACGACTGCGCGACGAGGTTCAGCTCGCGACGGCCCTCCGACTCGCGCTGGTCCGAGTCCTCGCGCAGCCAGGAGGTGCTCTCTTGCAGCGCCACGTCCACGGAGCCGTTGCCCCAGCTCGCCCGGCGCTTCCCCTCCTCGTGCTCGGTCAGCCACTTTGACCACCTCAGCTCCTCGTCCAGGTGCCTCGTCGAGCCCTTCTTATGCTCGGACGCGGCGCTCACCTCGTCGCTGCGCGAGTCCTTCTTTGGTGGGGCTGTCTCGATGCCCGACTCCGAAGACACCTTTACCTGCTCGTTCGACGACGATGACGACGCTGCCGTGGCCGGTGACGAGTCGTCCTCTGTGACGACGACTCCCGAGCCACTGGTCGAACACCAGCAGCAGGCATCGGCCACGAGGCACGGCAAACAGGGCCCAACGAGCTCGGCGTCGAGCGTCAGTTTGTTGGTGAAACGACCGGTGGGGGTGCACCGTGGGGTGCAGCTTGAGCTCCAGAGCAGGTCGACCGAGTCGATTTTGCGGTCCAGGGGGGAGCAGACCGAGGGCGTATGCGCCATACTGAGGCTCGACGATGGCCTCTACCGGAGCAGGCCGAGGCTCGTGGTCGCCGGTGGATGCAACAGCCTGAGATTGGCGCCCCTGGCCACCCCCACGCCCACGGACGACGTGCTCCTCCAGTGCACGCCCACCCTCGACGTGACCCTCGTCGCTGAGCTCAAGACCGGCGAGCCCTCGCCCCTTGGCGTCCGCGTCTGACTTTTTGTGTGATCGCACCTGTGTCGCGGAGACTGTTTTTACTCGTTAGTAAACGGAGGGTACGTTCGATTCTCTTTACCTTTTTTTTTTTTTTTTTTTTTTTTTTTTGCAACGATGAAACGTATATTTAATTGATCTCTACGTGTGTAGGTATATTCGCGTTACAAGAAACAAATTTTAATCGCAGACGCCTGACATTGCCAAACGAGTGAGTCGGCAAAGATTGTCCGGTACACAGCGGCGCTGTTGTTTGTGGTTTTCCGAGCGCGACTCATCCATCGCGTGATTAACGTTGAGTCGGTCGTAATTATACATCAGCAAAGAGCCGCCCCGAAAGCGTAAGCAAAGCAAACACACCACCCAATATCACGTAATAACCTCCTCGTAGTAATTAATTTTGGTCCAACACAACAAAGAGTAAAAAAAAAAAAAAAAAAAAAAAAAGATCTGCGTGATCGGACGAGCTCTTCCGCGTGTCAAAGACCCCGATTTACGTAAGCTCGTTTACTTTCCGGGCTCGGTCGTTGCGTCGCGTGGCAATCATTTTCCATGCCGACGGCTTGTATTATAGAGGGCGAAACGGGGTATTAATACGTGTAATGGTTGAATGCACGCCGGCGTGTGACGCGGGCTGAACTTGGCTGTTTTTCTTCCCTCCCTCCCTCTCTCTCTCTCTTCATCAATGTTGCATTCAAGGCCAACCGTGACGTGAATTCTATACCTAGTGCATATGTGCCCACGCGTATGGTTGTAACACTCGTTCGACGAGTCAATGCATACAAATTTCTTACTTTTCGCGCCTCGCCTTGTTTTTTTCCCTCCCCCCCCCCCCCCCGACGCTGCTCTTCGTGTGGGTTGGTTCGTACAATACCGTAGATCCGTGGCTTGGACCTGAGAAATCGCGAGCCAATGCAGCACTCGAGCCAATCCTATTCTTCTTCTGCTGAAGTAAAACGTCGTCGGCGTAGAATTTTCACGATATTTCAGAATCGAGTTATTCCCTTTCTGAAAATAAGTGTGACGTCCCTTGGTTTTTGCCTTTGAAAAATAGTTTACGTGCGTACAACGAATGAATAATATATACACGGTAAAATAAAATTGAATCTTCAATTTTAAGAGGAAAAAAAACTTTGACTCTCAAATCTCTCTCTCTCTCAACTTGAGATTATGTATACAAGTTCGAAATTTTTTTTTTTTTTTTTTTTATTATCAATTGTTTTTATGGCTAATAATTTATAACTCTTGGCAAATTTGATATCTTTCGTTTAATTATTTATCAATTTGGTTCCCTCGCCGAGTACAGAGTTTGTAAGAATTGGCTGTCACGGTACAATACGCGGATCCACGCGTGTCTGACCATACCGAGTTTGTACTACTGTACGCCTATACACAACATTATCGCAACGCAAACGAAGGGCTACTTGTAAATTAATTAAAATACAATACGCGCAAGTGAGCTACGAACGCTTTATTCGATCCGTTTGAAAATTCCATCGGTCCTTCAATACCACGAAATAAACTTTACGAGAATTTAACCTTCGAAATGATTCGATCATCAGCGGAGCCGTAACCGGAAACTTTTAAAGCTTTCTCTCCTACTTCGTGCCGATATACCTATGTATCTGCAGTCGAGGGAGAAAGAGAGAGAGAGAGGGAGGAGGTGTAACGCGATTTATGAGCGAGAGAAAACGGCGGCGGCTCCGACGGGGTGTGCATTAGCGTTTATGCGCTATTTCGCGCGTTGGACGTGAAATTGTTGCTTGGCAAGGAATAAGACGGTGAGTTAAACGTGCGTACGATGGCGCGCGTGAGTACTATAGGCGTGCTGTTTTAATGAAGCGCATTACTCTTGTTCGACAGGTACATGTATCTTCAAGTTTGATCTCATACTCATTCGGGATGTGGGGGTGGTGTGTTTTGTCGTGGATAAATGCGCGCTCAAGGTATGAAAATACGAAGCGAAGCTAAAAGTTTTTTTTTTTTTTACGCGTACAGATATGTGATGGATTTCTGTTTTTCAGTTGTGTGAGTTTGTAAGAATCGTGTGTGTCTTACTGGCTGTTTTTTTCCACTCAATTTTACTAATCTTTAAAAATGTTAAATTATTATATGTTCTTGCACTGCTCAACGTTAACTTGCTTTTGAAATTTTTTGCTTTCGCAGATAACCGGTACTTACACTGTTATTTTCTCTTGTGACTTTTTGGAAATATGACGTAACAAATTGATCCATACGTTCGATTGATTTTTATCGAATTTTTTACTTTCTATTTTTTTGTTGACTACATTGTACTTTTGTCATTCGTGAAAATTATATTGTTCCTTGACAAGCAGCTTTCCGTAAGAAACGAATGCTATGATATTTCGCAAGTCTGTTGAAGCAGTATTAAGGACATGAACTTTGAAATACTTTTTTTTTATACGTTTGAAGGAACAAAAGGGTCGAGCGTTGCGTGCTATTGAACATTGGACTGTGATAGAATAATTCATTCAACACGATTCACGAGAAATCCAAAGAAACTCATTGTAAATAAATTAAAAATGGATAATATATTATGTGTTTGAAAGTATAAATAACCCTATATATACGGCGATGTGCGTGCAGTGGGTATAGAATTGAGCTGTCGGAGAAGAATACATATACACATATATACGTATGCATACATGGCTGCCTTGGTATATATAACGTATATATATGTACAGCAGCAGCAGCAGCTAATTCATATATAAAAAGGAGCCAGCCGAGAACTGCGGGAGCAAAGAGTGAGGCGAGAGAGAGGCCCCGAGGTATATTTACGAGGTGGACCGAGAGTCAGTGGGTATATACCTCGGACTGTGATGCCGTTGGCCAATCAAAGGGACCGACTTTACGGGCCCGCCGCCATATAACGTTTATAACTCGGAATATCTGACATCTATATAAGCGAGCGAGCGAACAAGTGGTTTATAATATACACATATATACCCACCCCTACACCGATATCGCGGTTCCAGCGACGGCGAGCACGCGCTGCACAAGTATACCGGGTCCGCGGCTGATGCTGATACCGATCCTACATCCTTGTGTACCTGTACACGTGCAATGAACTCTGAAATCTCTGACGGCACCAACATATACAAACCATACTGTACATGCCGTGGTGTTGGGCTGCCCCCGCTGGGCGACAGCGCACCTCTCGCCGCTTGACTCCTACTCGATATTATTAGCAGGGAGCCGTGATCCTGGGTCCTCCTTGTGCGTACGATCGTTATGTATACCTATCCTACCTATAGCTTCCCTCCTTCAAGGATCAAGATGTAAAACACCATCGCTGTGGTGTATTTAATTATTTATTTTTCGCCAACCGTATTAGCTGGGTGCCGGCAATGTCACAGCTGATACCGTCCCCAATTCCGTATACCGTGTAAATGAGGGCTGTCAAAGTGTAATAGGCACATCTATGTGGAAGAGGACGAGTTTCCTCCTCCTCCTTCTTTGCCGTACAATCGAGTAGCCCCATGCATAAGCTGCACTGTATATGTATATATACTTACGTGTAAGTGGTGTATATAACCATAAAATTTCCACGTAGCGCGTCGTCCGGCCGAAAAAAATATAATACATGTTTCGAGAAACCAAAAACATTCCCGGCAGACCGATAACGAGATCGAACCAAAAAAAAAAAAAAAAAAAAAAAAAAAAAAAAAAAAAAAAAAAAAAAAAAAAA
>NW_019379461.1:216892-256001 GCF_000648655.2 Copidosoma floridanum | reverse complement strand
GGGTGTGCATTAGCGTTTATGCGCTATTTCGCGCGTTGGACGTGAAATTGTTGCTTGGCAAGGAATAAGACGGTGAGTTAAACGTGCGTACGATGGCGCGCGTGAGTACTATAGGCGTGCTGTTTTAATGAAGCGCATTACTCTTGTTCGACAGGTACATGTATCTTCAAGTTTGATCTCATACTCATTCGGGATGTGGGGGTGGTGTGTTTTGTCGTGGATAAATGCGCGCTCAAGGTATGAAAATACGAAGCGAAGCTAAAAGTTTTTTTTTTTTTTACGCGTACAGATATGTGATGGATTTCTGTTTTTCAGTTGTGTGAGTTTGTAAGAATCGTGTGTGTCTTACTGGCTGTTTTTTTCCACTCAATTTTACTAATCTTTAAAAATGTTAAATTATTATATGTTCTTGCACTGCTCAACGTTAACTTGCTTTTGAAATTTTTTGCTTTCGCAGATAACCGGTACTTACACTGTTATTTTCTCTTGTGACTTTTTGGAAATATGACGTAACAAATTGATCCATACGTTCGATTGATTTTTATCGAATTTTTTACTTTCTATTTTTTTGTTGACTACATTGTACTTTTGTCATTCGTGAAAATTATATTGTTCCTTGACAAGCAGCTTTCCGTAAGAAACGAATGCTATGATATTTCGCAAGTCTGTTGAAGCAGTATTAAGGACATGAACTTTGAAATACTTTTTTTTTATACGTTTGAAGGAACAAAAGGGTCGAGCGTTGCGTGCTATTGAACATTGGACTGTGATAGAATAATTCATTCAACACGATTCACGAGAAATCCAAAGAAACTCATTGTAAATAAATTAAAAATGGATAATATATTATGTGTTTGAAAGTATAAATAACCCACTGATGACAGGAAAATAGCACGACGTGCATTTTTACTCAGATTTCAAGAGTGAATACATATACACATATATATTTTTATTTTTACTAAATATATCAAACCGACAAGAATAAATATCTATATTTATGTACGAGCGATGAGGAAAATAAAGAGGAAGAATCATAGTGGTTTACAAAAAGAATATAAAAATGTTAAAAAAAGAGGAGGGAGGCTGAAAATGATCGTGTCGGAGGCGAGCCTTTCTATCTACTACAAAAAAAAAATGTTTATCTGTTTGAGTGTAAATACGTGAGCAAACAAAAGTTACGAATAATATGTTTGTGTATAATAATGATATACCTATGCGCGTACAAAAATGAAAACTTGTTATATACGTCCGTGAGATGTGATTGCAAATACGCAACCATCATGTGCCAAGTATGAGATAAAACCACAATACGAAAATCAATTGGTTTATTATTTATTACGTGAATGAAATGATGATAATAGCAGGGAGGAGTGTTGGTTCGGAAAATTTCAGTTATATTTTTGGGATGATTTCGTGAAGAATTTAATCATAAAAAAAGTATTAGAAAAAGTAGGCCTACACCTTACACGGATATAGTTGATATTCTTACATAAATTTGAAAAACGAGACTAAAATTACATAGTTTAATTTAATTCGATGTTTCGTATGTAACCACCAGCTTTTCGAATTTTCTGGCCATCTCTACGTGCGAACAGTCACCTTATTTTTCAAATTAACATGTAGTACGAGTGTTTTCAAAATTATACAAGTGCTCAATTCAACGAACTATTACTGCCAAGCGTTTGTGTTTTGGGTATCAATCTTGAGCTATAAAAAAAAAAAACACTAATATTGTCCACGAGAATTCTTAAAATTTGGTGTTAAGGTGTGTTTTTTTTCTCCTGATTTCTTGGAGTAAATAGAGTTTGACTTAATTACCCGTCACTCTTCCCAACATAAAATTCATTGCTACATCGTGTGATCTTACATAAATGTCTTAACAGCAAAAAAAAACAAAAAAAAAAAAAAAGGATAATTTGTAAAAAAAGTCGCACATGTGAAGAATTATGAACCGAAAAGATGAGAGTGTACTTTATTTATTTGTTACCATGTATATTGTATACGGACTTGCTCGAAAGGTAAAAAAAAAAAGATATATTATAACATATATTTACCGTATGGAATTCCAGTAAATCATATCAAATGGAACCCAACAAAAATGTGAAACGTTTGAAGTAACATTAAATTAAATTAAATGCCAACTTACTGTGTACAAAAAAGGGGGCTCACGCGTATGAATTGTTTTCTGTAAATTCGTTTGAAAAATAAACGTTAATGTACATAATATAATACAGAGTCTCGTCAAGAGAAATATTGTATAGGCTTAGATTATACGAAAAACAATCATATATATATATACGAGAAAAAATATGTCTACACTCATGATGGTATACATATACATCAATCAAACAAGTATAACATGTACATGACATATTGTAATTTTATCAGAAAAACCGCCACCGTTATAACTGTACAACTACTCTAGTACCTAAACTTCATGTAATTTTTTTATTACTTTTTTGTATGAAAAAAAAATCCAAACGAATTAAAGTATAATATCTTTAACGTACCACTTCCATTAATAAGACAAAATTAGCATATTTTAAATTTTAATCAACAAATGAAAAGTACACTTAATAGGAAAATTATTGTGATGATAAATAGTTTTGTTCACCTTTGATCGATATAAACAAACGTACAAATGTACTTCGCGACGAGATAACATTTCTGTACTTGTAGGATCAGACATGGATATATTTTTTAATAATGCTATTATTTTTATGTGGGATAGAAGAAAATAAAAACCGATATTGTTAAAACCTCTGAATAAATCACTGGAAAATTATCTGAGCTGACTTTTACTTTTCACCAAATATAAGTCGTTAAAAATTTTTTACTAAAAACCAGAACACCTATATTTTTAACCCTTACCTATGCCGCCAGCTATTGTTAGTCAAACAATGTATGCGTGGAACGTACGATTTAAACGAAGAATATTTTATTTTCTTAACGTTTAAACAATTAAAACCTTTGTTAATAAAATCAAATTACTTGTGAAAGCGCTGTCACAAAATTTAATGGCCTTAAAACTTTTGATTGCAGTGGCATTGGAAAAAAAAAATGCATTTGATTTAAATCGTGAAATCCTACCTTATTGTTGTATATGTGAGTATCTGTCCATGTCCAGGGTCCAGGCCCATTTGTTAGCAAACAAAAGTTGGAACGGGTCTCGAACATGAACAGGTATTAGCAAGGTGCACTTAGTGTTTAGGTATATTTGGCCCACACTTTATATGTCTATAGTTCAGACACACTACTAGGGAGAAAGTGTCACTAACAAGAATTCGGCAACAAGCTGCTTCCGACCTGGTGTGAGAAGTAAGGATACCTCTTATAGTAGAAAGCCCACTTATCAACGAATTTTATAAAATAAAACAATACGATTGTGTAATGGTTAATTTTCTCCTCAACTTTAAACAATTTTATGCAGTAGATAAAAAAAATTCAGCAGTATCTACAAATTTATTAATATGATATTTACATTTGATACAAATTTTCATTTCAATGTATTTAATGTATAAAATACTACAAAAATTAACAAGTTTTTCAATAAAATTGATTGGGTTACTGGGG
The DNA here is from genome assembly GCF_000648655.2 of Copidosoma floridanum. The sequence goes on along the minus strand of NW_019379461.1, from coordinate 252,428 downwards.
AAGCAATTTTTTTTTTATCTATTTAGTGTACAAATTTTACTTAAAAGACGCATTATATAAAGTTCTGTAAAGACCTTTTCAACTTTGTAAACGTGCCATAGTAAAATAGAGCATCATGAAAAGAAAGAACTTTTAAAACTTGGTAGCAAACTTTACAGTCAAGTTTGAAAACTATTTATATGAATAAAAATAAATCTGTCACTTTTATACTTAAAATTATAGATCGCTTAATGTATTATCGTCGTGAGTACAGTTATTTTCAGAGAGTTGTAAGCGCTCCTTAACTCCTCCGATTCATCTCAATAAATTATGCAAAATTTGATTAAACTCGTGTTTAATCACTCGCACATACGGCTATATTCCTCACTAGGACATGAAATTCAGGAATGAACTTGCATAAGCCATAGGCTTTACGTTAGGATGTGGCTTAAAAAAAAAAAAAATAACAAAACTTAGTGAAATTGTAAGAGTAAATTAGTACATATTAATAATTTTTATGTTCATACCACGGCGTCATATGAAGTAAACTTCGGTATCATATCCTTGCCATTCAGAGTAATAAAGGCACCTTGATTACCCATTGAATCACTGCAAGAAATTATTTTTTTTTAAACCTTGGGGTACCTTAGTAGGTCTGTGACACTACATTGTTACTCTCTTAATGATGAATTCACTGTAATAAAAATTTAAAGGGAAATCATCATGAAGACTCACCAATAATTTGGAGCTGAAAAAACTGTCACGCATTTTCCATCGTGTCCATACTCGAAACCCTCCTGCTTAACTTCGTGACTCCTGACAATGTAATAGAGGTTATTAAGCTCAAGGAACTTTTGTGTAACATCAGGTCCAAATTGAACTCCTACACCTCGTTTGCTGGGAGACCTGCCGTTTTGAGGTTGAGGATCTGACCACAATAATTCGCACATAATACCCTCATCAGGTGGTTGCCTATTTCTATCAATTTTCCTAATGTCATCTAATGTCACATCATCCTTAGAAAATAAGCCTCCATGCATGACCTAAAAGTAATATCATTAATAATTTCATTTCTTTTATTTACCACATCAAACACGATAAGGCAAAAATAGTTACAAGAACTTTCTTATTAAGACAATGAGCTAGTGGCAACCAATTATAAACTTCTGTAAATAATTTAGCCATTTGTGGCGTATACTTTGATTTAACTTCACCTTCAAATCCATACATATGGTTCATGGCGGCAGATTCATGGTTACCTAAACAAATATTTTAAAAAAATTTTATTTAAATCTGGATATAAAATTACCAAACTAGACTTACCTCTTGACATGAAGAAGTGATTAGGGTATAATAATTTAAATCCAAATAACGTAAAGATACATTCAACTGAAAAAGATCCTCTATCTACAAAATCTCCGTTGAATAACTAAATTATTTTTAAGGTAAACATTATGCTGACGAAAAAAAAAAAAATTCAGTCAATAAACCAAAGTATGAAATCGTTTAGTAGATGAAAACAACGTCAGAAGGATACATAAGGGTTTTTTTCTGATGGCATTCCATTTAACTGGAAAATGTTGAGTAAATCATAGTATTGACCATGAATATCTCCACAAATAGTAAACTTTGCGTCATCTGGCACTGTGATGTCAACTAAACTTGGAAGTGACATGAAATAAGCTTTGATGTCTAGGAGAATTTTATAAGCATACTTTCTGTGCAATTTCTTTTCTTGTCTGTACCACTCTATGAGATCAGTCATGAATTTTTCTGTTACCTTGTCGTCTTCTAACTTTGGTCCTGAGTATTCACCTTCAATTGCTATAAAAAAAAGGCGTTAACTATAAAAAAAAATCCACATTCAATCAAATATCGACAAAGACAAAGTAGACAAAATCTTACTCATAGCACTTAAATCGATGGAATCAGCAACGCTCTTCTTGTTTTCATCAACAGCAATAGCTTTCTCAAATGCCAACTTTTTAACAATCTTTTGACATTCTGTGAACTTCAACTTAGCATCCTTATCGTTTGGCCTGATCTTTGTAACCAATTGATAATTTTTGAGGGCATCCTTGTACTTGCCAAGAGACATGTAGGCATCAGCTCTCCTGTAGTAACCCTTAATGTAATTTTTATCAAGCTCGAGGGCTTTGTCGGCGTCCGATAACGCGTAGCCAAAACATTCTGTCCTAATGTAGGCAGCACTTCGATTCCCATAGAAAATAGCACAAGGTTGTAGTTCGATAGCTTTTGTGTATAACGAGATTGCCTCATCATAGTTACCATCTGTAATTACAACACGTTTTATTAAATAAACAGCCAAGATTAAATATTACACATCTAGTAACCTAAAATACAAATCTATCCAGCAAAGAACATGCATGTATGATATGACGAGTTGATTATTTAACTAAGCAGTGATGCCTATATCAGTGACAAAAGATTCATTTGATTGAACAAATAGAGAGAATCAAATTGAATAATTTTATCCAAAGAGAGCGCGATATAAAAAGTGGGGTTAATTCTCGTCCGTCATGGATGCACGTGATCCAAGTGACTCCTTGCAACGAGCGTCAGTTGCATAGGTAAGTATCTATTTAGACTGAGTCACAAATAAAAAATTGACCAACTCATCATTCACGTCATCAGAGTAAAAGCGGCGAAAATCATGTACGTACTCTTATAAAATTCGTTGGCCTTCTCTTTGAACCTTTGCGCCTCGGCTTTGGTCTCCTCGTCCGGGGAGATTACCGAAGCATCTTCATTGTTTTCGCCCATTGCTCACTCTCACTAATTTTTGTTCAAATTTTATCAACAGCAACAGTTAACAGCGACCAATATTACGTGTGGTACTTAAGTATGTGGGGCCAGAACCGCTTGGACGGCTTATGCGTGAGAGAGCTGCACTTGATCGTCGTGACAACGCTACGAGAGAACTGGGCATTTATGATACTACCTACCTTAGTAGTGTAAAGTTAGAAAATTACTTGAATGCAAAATCCGGAGAGCACGCGCGTTTGTAATTAGGGACATTAGGGTATAGACCTGAAGTGCAGTGCGGTTGTGGTCTAATGGAAGGAAAGAGAAACAAATGGGAAATAAATGGCAGAAGGGATTGGACTATTGCATATTGAAGATGCAAAAAGAAAAATACGAAACTACAAGGTTTTGTACCAATTAAAACTTAAGTTTTTGTTTAATGTGGAAAAAAAAGACATTTAAATGTGTTTCCCTCTGTTCTACTTATACAAATATCGCCTAGCATATTGGGAATTGGGATTCCAAAAGGTCACGTGACACTCGCGATATATATAGTCACTTGGGGGACAAATGACACAGAGGCCTTATGGGTGCAATTCTATTTTTATTTTTTTGACACGTTCAACGATTGTAATACTATAAAAGCCTTTTAACAACATATTTTTGAGGAGATGACAATACCTTAACTATTATTTTCCGACTCAATTAGTCTTTTGTAGCTTAAAACTTTCCTTTCAAAGTGCGAAAACGCACATTTAACCTGTACAAAGTTCTCCCGTTCCCGACTATACATAATACATAAGAGAACAAGCGGGATTTTGGAAAGGTTAAATGTGCGTTTTCGCACTTTCAAAGGAAAGTTTTAAGCTGCAAAAGACTAATTGAGTTGGAAAAAAATAGCTAAGATATTGTCATCTCCTCAAAAATATGTTATTAAAAGGCTTTTATAGTATTACAATCGTTGAACGTGTCAAAAAAATAAAAATAGAATTGCACCCATAAAGCCTGTGTTATTTTTCCCCCAAGTGACTATATATATCGCGAGTGTCACGTGACCTTTTGGAATCCCAAATATCCCAATAATATATAAAGCAAATCCCCCCTTCTCACTTTTTTTGGTGTAAGAAATGCGCGCGCTCTTATTCCTCTCTCTCATTCTCTCATACTTATATCCGTTCCGCTCTTTTCTCTCTGCTGCCCACGCAAGACGCAACACTCGTAACACCGCAACAGTGTAAGTACTTAAAGCTTTTTTGAAGTGAAGGTGAAGGCAAAATGATGTCATGTCAGACTTGTTGTCCAATGCATGCACTGTAAATATCGATGTTCACATGCTGGTTGCCATCTTAAATCCAAGTTCGATATAATGTGAACTAACATTCACAGTATACACTTTATAATGTGAATTAAATATACTTATAAAAGGTCGATTCGCAGGTAAAAATTCGATTGCAAACTTGCCGCAAATAGCACTGACAATGTCAACTTATTATTTTCTATTAATACGATTAGTTGCGGCTGGTTTATAATTAATTAAATGGCTCTACTGTAAGTATTAGTAATAATTATTTGGATCAGCGCCATCTAGCGTTGGGGATTTTTGAACTAAAAAGTGGCCCTAAACTTTTGGCCCACAGCATTAGCGCTTAGAGCCATTTAGCCAATTATAAACCAGCCGCAACTCATCTTGTAGCTATAAAATGAAAAAATAACAGTATATGTGTTTTTGGCGGCAAGTTAACAATCTATTTTCTACCAAAAAATTGACCTCCAATGTATTTATACTTTTAAAGACAAATTTTCGAGTAAAAGATAAATTTTTTACTTACCGCCACAAACACATGTATCGTTATTTTTTTTATTTTATAGCTACGAGATAAGTTGCGGCTGGTTTATAATTAGTTAAATAGCTCTAAGCGCTAATGCTGTGGGTCAAAATTTTAGAGCCACTTTTTAGCTCAGTAATCCGCAACGCTAGATGGCGCTGATCCAAATAATTATTACTATAGAGCCATGCTATCGATTATAAAACAGCCGCAACTAATGTGATAGATAGACAATAAAAAGTTGACTTTTACTGTGCTGTTTGCGGCAAGTTTATAATCTACGTTTTACCCAAAAATCTACCTTCAAAAAACATTTGTATCATTAAAATACTTAATGCTCATTGTTGGCCAAGATAAACTTATTAATTGCTCATAGCAGCAGAGAAGAAATCAAAGTGGTAATACTTAACACCTTGGATAAAAATCGATGGAGTTTTGAATAGGCGTATTTTGGATGATTGGATCGTATGATTGGAGCAGTATTATGTTATTGTATAGACAGGCCAGGTTTATCTCTTTTACTAGAGTACAAAATCGGTTCTCACCAGCGTTGCAACCGTACAACACTAGAGAATTGATAGAGGTATGGTGTTTCGAATATTTTATCATGTAAATATTTGTCTGGAGATGCTCAAGAGGCAGGAGTATCCAGATTATAGCTACAAAATGAGTTGCGGCTGGTTTATAACTGGTTAAATGGCTCTAAGCGCTTATGCTGTGGATCAAAAGTTTAGGGCCACTTTTTAGTTCAGAAATCCGCAACGCTAGATGGCGCTGATCCAAATAATTATTAGTGTACTTACAGTAGAGCTATGTAATCAATTATAAACCAGCCGCAACTAATTTTTAAGACATAAAATAAAAAGTTGACGTTGTTTGTGCAATTTGCGGCAAGTTTACAAACTATTTTTTTACCCAAAAATCGCTCTATATATTTATACTTTTGGAGGTACATTTTCAGGTAAATTGTAAAGAAGATATCATAGAGAAAGAATATATATAGTGATGGAATTAGGCATTTTGGCATCCATTTACGATGTCAGTACCATCAGTCCATCAATATTTTGTGTATGGGATATTATTATATTAAAAGGGTTAAGGGTTAAGGGTACTTTTTAGCTCTAAATCAGACACGCAAGATGGCGCTAATTGTGAGCTGTTGTAGGTTTTAAGTCCCTGTATATATATATGTCGTCGTGGGAGAAGGTGCTGGAAGCTGGAATGAGCAGAGAGACCTTGTATATGAGTGTGTGCTTTATTTACAGGTATTACATGTGCGGCTCGGACTCGGACTCGAGCTCGGCAAGGACTGAAGTCGTCAGTAAGCGGTTACACCGCACGACTCGTATAATAGTGGGGGTAAGCCCCTACACTGTATATAGTTTCAATTATATAGTCATTCATTGATTCATTCACTGAAACTATTTACTTAATGTAAGTTTAATTTATAAGTGATTCATGTATTGCTTAATAGCCAAATGTAAACAAACTTGAAATAACTCTGTTGAGTATCGATATGTAGCTGTTTGTTAACAATTAGAAGAGAATGGAAACCACACACGTTGTTTTGATACATATGAATTGTATTTATTATTTATTTCGGTTTTACTTTTACCTCACGGAAATGTTTAATCTAACCTTGGCTTTGTGGAGCTCTGGATGTAGTACTTAGTGCTGTATATTTTAAATAATGTATATTAAAAAAAAAAAAAAAAAAATGAAGTAATATTATTATTGATGGCAAAATCTTATTTAACATTCTTGGTTGCGTTATTGTTATTTTAAAATGTTTTGAATCATTTCATGTTTCATTAACTTGTCTTCAACATAAATTATTGTAGATTTTTAAATAACATGAATTTTTGTATTGTTTTAGCTGCTGAAGCATGCCTTGATTCACACAAAGCAATGATACTTGCAGCAGCAGTGTGAAAAAAAAAAAAAAAAATGTCACTTAAAAAATTAAGGACACACGAAACAGTAAGTAACTATTATTTTACTGGTATGTAAAATTATAAATAAATTAAACACAGTATGTACTTGTAAAATATCCATTAATTCTTTTTTCAGTGGTGGAAAAATTTTAACCATGAGCAGTTGCTGGAGCTACTGAATCACGTTCCCTTACCAAAAATGTACGACCAAGAACTAAACAATTCATTGCATTTCATAGCAAAAACGGATAATGATTTTATTGCTAGCAAACTCTTAAGAGCTGGATGTGATAAAGATGAACGGAACCACGATGGAGATACACCACTTGCAATCGCCTTGTTGAATAGAAATGCAAAAGTAGCAAAAGTCCTTTTAGATGCTGGAGCGGATCACAAAAAGGCCATATTTAAGAATAAACGGAGCCCTCTTCATGTAAGCGTCAGGAATGGATTTGTCGATGTTGTTAAGATGCTACTTGATGCTGGTGCCAATGTCAATGCTGCTGATTCTGATGGACAAATTCCTTTGCACGATGCAATTTTAACCAAAGATGGTACATTTTTATATAATATTATGTTTGCTCAGAAATAAATAACGTAATTTCTATAAATATGCCAGTACGCGCAATAATTAATCACGAATTTTATTTTATGTATCAGGAATGAAGCAAAATGATAGATGCAAAATTGTTAAAATGCTGATCAAAGCTGGGTCGAACATAAACGAAAAAGATGATTACGGGGACACGCCTCTGCATTATGCTATTAATTCTGGATTTGTTGAAGCTTTCGAAATGTTGCTTCATGCGGGAGCTGATATTCACGAAAAGAACCGATACGGACAATCATTACTGTATCTGGCCGTTGAAAATGATGCTTTATATTTCGTAAAACGGCTCATTGAAATTGGTGTCGACATCAACGGAATGAATGAACAAAACATCACCTGCTTGCACTGGGCAGCTGCCTATACTCGCGTCGATATGTTACAACTATTGCTTGAAAACGGTGCCGTGGCAAACTTTTGTGATGCAGACCATTACAGTCCTCTTTGCTACTATTTAAGAGAACTGAGAGGATTGCATATGACTTTCACCGAAGATTTATATCCTATGGACGAAAATTATGACGATTACTTTGAATGTCAACTTCCCGGAAAGGTATAAAATTTAAATGAAGTTAGTATTTTATTTTGCACGATACTGCCTCATTGTGTGTGCTTTTCGTTTTTCTGTTGGGCAGTACCATATTTTTAGTTGTCGTAAGGACATCAATAAAAAAGGATACATTTTTTCAGATAAACCAGCATTCAAAATGCATGGAATTGCTATTGGAACACGGAGCCAATGTTAATTGTTCAAATTGTTCAGCTGTATGCGATGATTCGCCCTTGTACGTCGTTCTCTCTAATGTGTATTTACACAGTCAGTTCTTGAAATTTTTGTTGCAAAACGGAGCGACATTTGATTTCAAGCATCAAATTGTATTGAATTTGAAAAATAAGTTCAACGGATCGAAGTACCGAAATATGTTGGTCAGACATCAAGCCATGTTTGAAGCGAACAATCGAAAAGACGGACCGACGAATTTTAAACTGCATGAGCAAAAGAAGCAGGTGCAAACATATTACGCCCGTTGCCGGGATGAACTGGAGCTCATGAGATCGTCTCAGATTAGCGATACAAACATAACATTTTTCCACATGCTCCTGGATCGGAACATCGGGTGTTATACTAGAATTGAAAATATCGAAGACCTGTTTAAGATGCAGTGCATCACGAAAAGGTTTCCTATTTACAGTGATTTACTAATCGAGCGCTTTACCAAAGCGTTTGAGCATGAAAAACTCATTGTGAAGGCAACAACAGGCCTTGCCCACCTGTTACATTGGAATGTACATTCCATGCGAGTTATTTTGGATAACATTATCTCTTACGTCGGTAAAAGAGATTTACTCAATTTGGTCTCTTTGTAATAGAATTTCATCCTGTGTAATATTTCTCGATTTTTTTAAAATCATGTTTTTTGATAGTATTATTTTTTACAAACTTTTTGAGTAAATGTTGATGTTTTGTATAATATTTTTCATGCTCTGCACCATTCCAGAAAAATCCTTTTCTTAGGATACCAATAGGAAAAGGGGGATTGTTTTCGCTAAGTTGATTTTATTTATTGTTCAGAAGATTTTTGTAATTGGAGCAACGAATTATTTCTCTCAAATTTGGAAAGTAGGATATCAAAGAAATAGGAGAGAATTAATTTAAAAAGGCATAAATAAAGACAGCAAACAGCATACGGTTAATAAACATATTTTGTTATTTAAACAAAGACACGTAACATATTTGAGCGGTTGTTTTAACTATTGACGTCATAATTAATTGGTCCCTGCAAAGGAAAATCTAAAAGTATACAAAATCTCTTCACATAATTCAATGGCACAACTAACTTTTGATAATTTTCGATTACTAATGTGTTTTTTTTTAATGTGTACTCTAAATTAGTGTAGTAATGGACTAGTTTTTAAATATTTTTATGGCGTTAATAAAAATAATTGATTTTAAAAACTTTTTAAATAATACTATGCTTAATATGAAATATTGCATGAAAAAGAAATAATACTAAAAGTGGTTTCTTTGGCATAACAATGAAAGATAATAATAGTACGTACAAACTGTATTTAACAATATAAATAGCCAACAAGTTTGCTAATGATGAAAACTTGAATATAAAATTTTACGTCTTTAGTATAAGTTTAATATGTTAAAAAAAATAAACCATTGAATGTTGATGGGTTTTATACATCTTCCAATTGTAAAATACACATCCAATGCAACAACTGTAGGATATTGCTCTGTCATTGTTTCAACTGGATAAAGTCAAACGTAAAAAACAAAGCAATGAAAACTTGCTCTTGCACAACCCTACATGAAAGTCTCTCGAGGTACTTTCATTTTTTAGCATCAAAAGGTCATGGCTTCCCCACTTGAGTAAAAAAGTAAATAAGTATTTTAAAAAATGTGCAACTCTCTCGAAAGAATCACACATAATAGCGCTATAAAAATCTAATACGCGATAAAAATATTTTCTCTCGAGTTTACGTAAAAAAACAAGCCTTTATCGGAAAACCTTTTGTTTTTTTTTCAAAACAATTCGCCAAAAGGTACGTTAAAAAATTACACCTACAACTACAATCAGGTATTGATGCACAACTACGAAGCATGGCCGGGAGCTTTGTCATGCCGTCGAGGAGTCCTGATTCGAGCTTTCCGAATCGCTTGGCGAGATAAGAGGGGTTTTGATGAGTGACACCATGGCTCGGATCGGTCTTTTGGGCTTGGGTGGCGGCGTTGGTGGCTTCGAGCCGTCGTCGACAATGTCCAACGTTGATGGCACGGGCATCTTGTTTTTCGTACGGTAGACCACGGTGTTGCGAATGGCGGTAAGCGTCGCGGTGCTGCAGTAATTGAATGACGTGCTGTCCTCCGATAAGTTGCAATAGTCAACTTCGCGCGTTTTCAGAGGAAGCGGAGGTGGCGGGTCATCCTCGGAAGCTGTGCTATCCGTTGTCCCGATGCTGTCTCGATTGCCTTGGCCTTGACTGTGAGCATCCAGGCCGTTACTCGTTGATCGCAGGTACGTCTGCGATTGGCCTGACAATCGATTACTTAGTCGTCGCTCCTTCTCGGCCTCTGACCTTAACGGACGCTTTGGCTTTAACTGCAAGTCAACGGTGTGGTATATTAAAAAAAAAAAAAAAAAAAAAACAATTTTTGTGTATGATAAAATAGAGATTCGCTCACCTCTTGCCGGAGTTCAAACACTGGAGTTGAAGGAAGACTTGGTGTCGAGGCAGATATGAGCGACAAAGGCTGGCACTGTACTGGTGACGGCTCTGGTGTGGTGTACCATTGGCAGGTCGGTTGTTCCGTTTTCAAAGTCATCGAGTTGTCGCTTTTACGGCTACTTCGTCGCTTGGTGTCTTTTTTCTTGCTCGTACCAGTGTTCGAGCTACCAAGTGCCTTTTGCAAGGACGACGTGGATAATATATGCGAGCGTGACGAGTTGCTAGTTCTAAAAATTGAATGAATATGAACGTTTAGTGCTTCCTTAAGTGTTCTAGTGTTATAAATGTTACTTATGTTAATTTTATGGTTTTTTTTTTCTGTAAATAGTACTGAAGGAAATTTTGTTAAAGCCAACAAAAGAAAAGATTAGTACCATTGTTATTACTTAGGTTGTTTAAAACTTTATTAACAACGTGAGTCATTTTTCAACAATGTGGATTTTGTTAGGTGATCAATAATTTTACTTTCATAAAATTGTAGCACAAAAATAAGCACTTTGTATGTGTATGGGTCGTGTCTAAAAATCTTAGTCAATATTAAGTAAAACGTAGTTATTTATCAATTAGTTGTCTATGCTTGTTCAGTGATTTTAATTGCATATCATGCCAACATTGACTTACACCGTTAAATGGTTTTTGAACAAAACAACTTGTGAACGAATTATCAAGCGAATAAAAAGAATTGTTGGTGCACGTTAAGAAAATATGATATTTTGAAGAAATGCGACAAAATGAAAAAAACACAATGAGATTTTTTCGTTTACTCTTTTTCTGAGTAACCACAAAAATACTTCCAAGAACAGAGTGAAAAGCTTGCCACCCCCTTCCGAAATTCTTCGAGGACACAGTTAATCGCTTTGCAGTGTCGGTTATTGTGGTATATTTAGCAATGATTTGTGCAAAGAGTATTGGATGAAGCGTTTGCTTCGTTAACCATCACTTGATTTTTACCTTGACAAACCGACACTCGGCAATACCGAGATGGGAGAACTGTTGAAATTGAAGCTCGCTAGTGATTTGAACGCGGCAACTTGTGATCTCGTGAGCGAAGTGACTCTGGACCGAGTACCGCAACTAAACGCAAAAAATTGCCAGAAAATTGTCGCACGGCGCATTAAACAAAACAATAATCTTTGTGATTCGAGTGCTTATACTGATGATTGTTTTGCTCAAGAAACCCTTTTCATTATCTACTCTAAATCGCTCGATTACTGGGTAAATTTTTTTATCTTTAACCAAAACCTTAAGGCAAGCAAAAAAAAATGTAATTTTTTCATTAGTCATGTCGTTACCTATTGTAACAGCTACTTACTCGTTGCTATTTATACTGGAGCTTGATAAACGATTATTGTCTCCCTTTGGCACGTGTCGTCTTATGGTAACTGATGGAATTGAAATCTCAACTGGTAAATCACAGGACTAAAAATCATAATGACATTTCGATTAATCCAAATAAAGGATACTTAATGAATAGTCGAGCAAAAAGTGTCGTTACCCTTCTTCCATATTTTGCCTCAACTTCGGTGCGCATAGAAACAAAGCACTGTTCCATACGCTGATGCAGAGCTCCAAGCTCTGGTGATGCTCTTGCTTTGTGCACTTGCAAACCAATCCCGAGCAACGGAATTTGTTCTGCTATTAAATTTTCTAGCCTCTCTAAATTTTTCATTTCCTCGGGATGACTTTCTTTGTACTCGACATTTAAAAATGCTTTTTCATAATTATCAATTCCTCCCATCACCGCTGCATCCAATATTCCATTAAGCTTCATCGTCAATGGATTTAACGGAAGACTGCTGTCTGATCTGTAACATAAAATATCATACATTTTTTAAAGTTCATTACATATATTAGGATAAACTCATTTATATGTATGGCTTACCTGTGTGAAACAATAAGATCTCTTAACGCAGCCTTAGTAGCTTCCATCGTTTCAATGGCATTCTCCAGTGGACTTACCAAGTAAGTTTCACTACTGACAACAAGGAACCATCTAAGTATACCTGGCAGTGAATGACTAGTGGCTAGTAAGGTTCTCTCTAGCCATAGAGACGCAAATTCGTTGGCCGCCTCTTTATCTTTCTCACCGTTTCTCGGTGCTGGTCTTGAGAATCGAAACTTTTGTACGTTGTTGACGCGGTGATATCTAAAGTTCCATTCAAGGATTAAATCAAGAAAATAACTGCATGTACAAGAGCTAAAAAAAGCACAAACCTCAAAACAGGCTCAGCGGTAACGGGCTTCCCGCTTAACCTGTGCTTCTTCTCATCCATCACAGGATCAACTTTGTTTATTTGAATGTATTGTGCGTTAGACTCCATTAGCTTATCACTTGGAGGCGACAGTTTGTTCATTGGCTCGGCATTAGGTAGCTGGTTGAGCATCCGCGAACAGAAATCACTTATTCGCTCGTACTCCTTTCCTCTGTACACGAAAACCTTATTACGCAAGAAGAGCGGGTATCCGCGCCCGTAGTACGCGACCCGGAAGTACTCGGGCTCGGGTCTCAGTTGTTTGACTATCGAGTCGTAGAATTTCGACATTCGATTAAGCAACACCGACAACTGCAGGTAGTCATAGGTCTCCTCCTCGTATTGAACGCACAACTCCTTGCACATGGACAAAGCTGCCTCCCACATTTTACCCTTGTCGAAGTAGTCGATTATGTCGTTGTAAAGGCACTCTTTGAGCTCACGGTGCGTTTGACACGACGGATATCTGTTCGACTTGAGGAGGGAAGATAAGGGCTGGTCGTTCCACGAGAGCAAGCAGCTGTGAAGTTGCAGCGTGTAAGCGGCTTCGGTGTAATTATCACACTCCAGATGAAGTTCGCACAATTTGTTGACGTATCTGAGTGAACATGACAACACACATTGTTAACATACGAATAATTTTTATGTTCAATGTTATTGATACTCGACAACCTAAAACGTTACAACAAAGTTTTGTTCATCGGGATTAGCTCACCTTATGTACATTTCATTTTTGTGAATCTCGGAATAAAATTCCAAAAGATTAACAGTACACAGCATCCGATGTTCCTGCGACTCGGCGTGAATGACGTCGCGGTACTGCAACAAATGGTCCATTAACTTGGCCACCGTGTCGACGAAGCGCAAGCCTTGCTCGTGCAAGGTTTTGTGATTCTCACAGAGGGGAGTCATTTCTTTCACCCACAGGTCACGAAAGTCCTCATCGCCCTTACCACCTTCGACCTGTTGAATAAATCATCACGATATGTTAAAGAGTTTTACAAAAACTCGACCCAGTCAAGTAGACATTGTATTTGTAAATTTGTGGAATATATCTCCAAAAGTCAAAAAAATATTGCTGAGTGTACACCGCATTGCGTCACCGCTCGTTCAATCAAAGCCATTAATTAATGCGAGCGACGACGGTTGTAAAACGCATACAGCCATTTATAGACGGTCTTTACGACCTTGCTAACGACCACACCGTCAATCTCGTTGTCGAGCAAAAAAAAACAAACTACCACATTGTGCTGCTGCCAGCACATAATATGTATACGAACCAAAATGTCGAGTTTTGCGATCATCTCGTTCTCGAACTCGTTGAAGTTGGCCTTGAGCGATTTTCCCTGGCTCCTCTTGTCGCTAAAGCCCTCGACGAATTTCGAGCTATAGAACTCGGTCTGCATCATGTCGAAGAAGATCGGTATGGCGGCCTCCTTTCTGAGCTCAGGGTCGGGAATCAGGGCCATCTCCAGGATCGCCCCAACGAGCGTGGGCACGAAGAGTATCTTCCTACCGCCTAGACTGATCCACATCTTGTGTATTTCAGCAGCGGTCTCGCGACGCATGTCCTTGTAGCGCTCGAGGAAGCGCTTGCGCTTCGCCTGCGAGAACACCTCGAGCTGGAGGGCCGGCTGGGTGAGGAAGGCGATGGCGCAGTGGAAAAAATTCGACCAGGCCTGCTGCTCGAAGTTTGCGTTGAAGAGCTCGCGTATCGTCGTCGAGAAGAAACGCAGGGCTTTCAGGATCACGCTGTTTTGGAGCATTATCATCTCGCACCAGTCGTGCGCGAATACGCTCCGAGATACCAGATCCTTGAACACCATCAGTATTTCCATGAGAAAGTCCAGCAGGTCGAACTCCGTGCCAAAGTGCTGGATGTAGATCTGGTAGTGCTGGTGGGTCATTTGTCTGGAAATTTTTTTTCAATTTTATCTTATTTTTAAATTTGCATTTGATGTATGAAAAAAGAGGAATACTGAAAACCTTTTGCACGTACCTAAAAATCGACAGCATAACAGCCACCAAATTACCCACCAGTGGATTTTCCCTGTCCATATTTATCACAGTTTGTATAATGGTTCTGAGAGCTGTCAACATGATCTCCTTGATGTCGGAAGCAGTCGAGCCGACGTCTTTCCTGAATGTCAGGTCCAGGACGTCCGACAGTATCTTTATGCATAGTTCGACCTGAACCGGCACAAAAAAAAACCACTTTGAATTTACCAAAAAATGCATCAGGAGCAAGAGAAAAATCTTTATCATAAATCTACTGGAATAAGTAAATAAATAAATCAAGAACGAGGACACGTTTGATCAGCGTGCCTACGGTTTTGATGAGAGGAACAACAAAAAATGAGCAGTATATTTTACCTCTTCGGAGTAGCCGCGATGCTGGTTGAGTCGATGCCGATTTTCACCGAGCAGCCTGGCTGCCTTTGCCACGCTTTTGCCAGGCGGGCCCGACAATCTCTTTATTTTTTTTTTTTTATTTATTTTTTTTTTTTTGTGCAATACCGCGCGTAGAGAGTTTTTGTTTGTTTTTGTTGTTGTTTTTTTTTAAACCAAAAACCACACCAACCACACAGGAAAAATGTAAAATATAAAACAAAAAAAAATAATAACCCGAGGTTAGTGCAAACTCAGGAGATACATAAATTAAGAAAAATAATATTAAATATATGTATTAAATAATATACATTAGAAGAAAAAAAAAAATAACACCATAGCCATTGATTATTCGTACAATATAAAATATACAGCAGGAAGGCCAAAACTTTTTGCTCCCATCTTTGTCTGATATCTCGCTGTGGAAAAAGCACACAACAATGACTCACTACATTGCATCCACGTACATACAGAATTGGCATTGCATTATCTTTTTCTTTCACTTTGTTGTCTGTCATTTTTTAAATCAAGCGTGAAAAAAACCTGTGCAACTTCAGGAGCAGTAAAAAACGAGTTGTTTCAAACGGCAAAAAAACACATTATTAACGTCACGTTGGACGTATTGCAAAGTTTTTTCCAAAACATAATTTAAAATTGAAAAACGCATTCAATACCATCAAGAGCGTAAGTAGTATATAGTATAGGCACAAGGAAGTATTTCGTAACCGATGAGGCGACAAAGATCTGCGCTCCGTAGTTTCAAATTACAGGCGGTGCTTGTGTCAATTAATCGAGACGGGAATTAAATCCAAGACAATATCGGATAACTGACTTGTCGCTCGACCTCGTCACCTATCGATTTTTTAAATCTTTTAGTTCAAAAGGTAACACTATCATGCATTTATTATCTTCAAACATCATCAACCGAATCATTTACATTGTGTGTGTTTTTCTGATAAATTACCAAGTCACATCCATACAGTTCGATGTACTTTTGATCTTCAGTATTTTTCCTCTAAGTACGAGACTTTACAAAATAATTCATAATTGCTCTTATTGAAAAAAAAAAAAAAACAAAAAAAAACAGGGACTGTTATACTAAAAAAATAAAATTATGAAAATGCATGAGACGGTGAATTAACTATGAAGAATAACGTGCTCGGTAGATCCATGATCCAATTCGTCAAGAGCATATTGATTACATACTTACATGCACTATTAATCGCGTTTTTTAATGAGCAAACATGTCATTAATTCTCAAGACACGGATAAATTATAACAACTAACAGTTCAAGCATCAAAGTAGCACACATCATCTCTGATACAATAATGTTAAAAAAAAATAAAAAAGAAGCATTAAAATATTTAAATGCAGTACAATCTACTTAAATACGTAACTAATTAACTTACTAAAATGTGCAACTGTTGTTCTACGCACTTGTTTCAATTACCCAGAAAAAAAAGCTACAAAAGAAATTACCATACAGAAGGATGAAAAAAAAAGCTCGTTAGTAAGGTGTGGGTGTATGTGTAAACATGTATATGTGAGCGTGTAACGAAAGGACGTCAGGCTGCACGGTAAACAAGAAAGCAAAAAACTACACTGATTCACCGACACATTCATTGAGAAAAAAAAAAAAAAAAAAAAAAAATAGTAATGTGGTGATTCTCGAGGTGGATGGCGATTTATTATTAGTAAAAATTAAATGACACGCAAAGTTAAACAGTAGAAAAATATGACGCTCGAGGTGAAATAAAATCCATGGCATATTAATCGTACCTCATCTTTGGCTTCGAGTAAATCGCGCACAAGTATCGTGATTCTGGGGAGCAGAATCTGCCGATACTCCATGTTTAAAAACAACTCGCTGTGCACGATATCGTTGACGGTCATCATTTTCTGCTTAGTTAGTCGACCAGTGGGTAGAGTTACCAGCAAGTCGATCAAGATCATGCTGAGTTGCTTGCCACTGTAGACTTTCAACAGATGAGGTATTGTGGACGGCAGGTATTTCAGACAGGCACCTTGAACCAACAGCGTTCCATCGGTCTCGTATTTCATAAGGTCGACGATCGACCTCAAGAGTTCGGTAAGAGTTAGCGAGAATTCCTCCTCGTTTTGATTTAGCCTGAGAATTTTGTTATAGGGATGTTACAATTTTTTTTCAAAGGCCAAAAATACAAGCAGATTTTAAACTTACTCGGTAAACAAAAGCCTAGATTCAACTATGAATCGCAGACAGTATTGCAGATTTTTCATTGTTTTAAGCAAAATGTCCTTTTCTTGGCCATCGCTAGCACCTATGCTTTCGATTCGCTTTTTCAATACAGTTATAAGTTTCTTGTACGCTAACGTCGCGGAAAAACTGTCGGAAATATATAAATCTAAAACTGGCTGAAAGTGTTGATACTTTCGATCAGAAACTAATCCTATAATATAAAGAAGGCACTCAAAGACAATATCATCGTAATCATCACTATCTGTATTGCTCATTAGGATACCAAATAAAGCATCTAAAACGTCCTGAAAAATATAAAATTGGTAAATAATACGCAACGTCATTGACAGTCACAAGAAATATGATGAGGAAGAAAATGTACTTGTAAAAATTTAACGACTTCTTCACCATCTACTTTCATTAATGCAGCCAACGATTCTTTGAGGTCTGTATTAGAAGACGACCAATTCAATAACCCCAACAAATCCACGTTCTGCGTCAATTTGGTTGAACACACATTAGTAGCTATGGAAAAACTATCCTTGGAAGACAAATTTAAAGGACCAAAACTTGGCTTCTTCTCCAAGTTAAGCTCGTTCAATTCTTCTCTGGTCGACGGCAATCTCAAGTAACCCGTCTCGCTTTCCTCGTACTTTTTATTGTCAATCTTATAAACTAATAATTCGTGCTGAGTATCCTGTAACGTCGTACCGTTGCGTTGCATGAGCTTCACGTAGCTGAGGGCAAACGGCTTCTCCGATCTGTCTTTCGTTTCGTTCGAGCTCCGATGCTTAAACGTAAGCTTCAAATGAGCTAGTTTGAACTCTTCTATAGGAACCGCGATTTTGAAGGTCTCGCACCACCTGGGCTTATCTTCATGGTAATAAATTACACTGCGATATTCATCGATCGACGACGTACCGCCGCCTAGTGTTATGACACCTGGTATCACTGCACCGTCCTCGTTGCATACTTTCACAGTCACTTCGATGTTTTTGTCGGTTGACTTGGAACTCTTGCCGAGCTCACCATTCACCAAGGTTAAATACAAATCGTTGCGAACATCTCCTGGCAAGATAACTTCCGGAAATCCCATTTTTCGAGCAATTGACACGTTGCCGAATACTAAATGAGGATTCTCATCCTTTACCTGCAAAGAATACAATTCAAAATATTTTTTACATTTTATTAAGAGTAAATATTATTCAAATCTACAACTATACACACCTGCTTGATATCCCCTCTCAATAACTTCAAACTGCACCATAGCCCTTGGCCCACATTATTTCCTATACTACTATTTTTTTGTAAATTAACTTCTTTCTGTTGTAGAAATCGTCGTAAGGTAGCGTCAAAGCTTTCCTTCTCACAACATCTGAAAGAAAGAAAAAAGCAACAACAAACAGAGCCGAACGAAAAGCAAAATGCAATGATAAGGAATTTTAATGAATCTCAACTAACTGTAAAAAAGGTAAACAGTGTTCAACTTCTGGATCACTCTCAAGTTTTCCATTGATAAAAATAGTGACATCCATGGCAGCAATGCCAAAAGGTCTTCTCATGCAATCTTGATGCTTTGATTTTTGATTTGGCATAATACTACAGCGCTTATGGTCCATCTCCTTGGCTTCCATACCCCCGATTCTAATGACATAACAAACTAGGTAAACTTTTTCCCTGGCCAAGTCGCGGCTTCCGAGATCGGTAAATAAAACTTTGAGATTATGCAACTGATCAATGTCCGTTATTAGACCTTGTTTGCTCCAGGTAAACACATAATTTTCAGTTATGGCTTTCATTTCTTTGCAATCGTACAATGTTAACAATAATTCAACATTTTCCACCATTTTACAAACAAAATTTTTAATATTAACATAAAAAATGAACGAATAAACTGGAGCTTGAGGCTTGATGGGTTTCTTTTTTATGTCGACCGCGGCCTTTCTAATTCTTTCTGCAGCTATCTCGTGCTGTTTATATAGTTGTATAGTACTAGTTTGTTCTGGATTCAATATGTTCCCATCCTCGTCTCTCACAACCATATCAAGCCCCAACAACTGATTACCAGTATCAATTTTAGACGTAGCCAATTTTTTTATATCTTTCAACTCATCGACTGTTAAGGTACCGCTTAAAATTTTGCTCCTGTATCCTATGAGTTCTGAAATTTGATTTTGCATAGTACTAAAGTGTTCCGAGTGTGTCTGAAAGAAATTAGAAAACGAAAATAATATAGAAAACGTATCTTGTGGAAAAAAGAGAACAAATATTGGAGCAAAAAAAAGTAATTACAATATAGAGCTGTTTCCAGAGATTGCCCCATTCCCTGAGAACACTTGTGATTTCGTTGACAAGGGCCTCCATGCTGGTAAACCTTTGTCGAAGGCAAACGTAGGTCTTGGGAAATATTCCATATTTGTTTTCGTATTTTTTGTAGCCGTAATACCAATCGTCGCATTCCCTTTTTATAACAACGGCATCGCCGACGTTCAATTGCAATCGGAACTCGCCCTCTTGAGTAAAATTGTCGATGGCTTGAAAATGCAAAAGTATAAATTTTTTACCGACAGCAAATCAGAAAGATAGAAAATAATTATTGATAACAATAATGAGGTAGAGGGCATAGCCAGCGATCATGTAATTGCCTTTTAATGATTTTATGCGCATCGTAAACGAGACACGGTGACAGGCATTCAAAAAACAAAAACAACAAAATTGAGTCATCGACACGCAACTTCTCGGCCAAGTAGGTAAGTACATGAAAATTTTAATATCGCATGAATCGTACACCATGTAAACTCGAGTACCTCATTATTGAAACAAAGCTGGCAATAATAATGATCATATCCGTGCAAATGTGCATATGCCAGAGCCCAAGATAATAAAAAGTTTGCGTTAAAAAAAAAAAGCAAAAATGTATAATATATTCATTGTTAGTTATCTCCCAAAAGATAAGTACAAGTATTAAATACATAAGACATTACTTAAATAAGACAAGGGGAAAAATCGGAGCAAGCACGGGGGGAAGAGAGTGAATATAAAAAATATAAGTGATGACAATTGATATGCATGTGCTTGTTAAAAAAACCCCCATCTATAATTTAATCATGCAATGTGCATGTGTAAGTGTTACATACCAACGCCCATCCGATGTTCCTTGAGCCTTCTCCATACTGTCGCTGTCATCGTCGCTGCTGATGACGACGACGTTGATGACGATAACGATAAGCTTAACAATGATACTGCGGATGACGATCGTGGCAATGCTCTGGACGAGGGGCATTAAAAGCATCCGATCCCTACCCTTCGATGATGATTTACGTCGATATTCTGTGTGTTTACACTGGAGTAGCAGCTACATAGGTTCTGCCTGCTACTACTGTTGCTGATTAACACTTTGTAACATACACAATGCACAACGAAAGGAGGGGACAATATATAAAACATATACTTATGGGAGTGACTAATAACATGTACTAAATAATTCTTATGCGCTTATCACGAGAGACAGAAAGAGAGAGAGAGAGAGGCGTACCGAACGATACACTCAGTACTTGGAATCCACATCTTTAACTATTGTGCATTTTATGTGATCTTGGTTTGAAGTGCCGCGATAACACATCAGGATGTAGGTATTGTCGTCGTGTTCCTGCACACGTCGTGGTGTAGATATTCTCTGCACCATTTTTGCATTAACTTTTGTCACGGTCAAACAACACCACACGATTGCTAGACTATTTCTTGTACTCGTAAAGTTGAAGTTGTTCTGAAAAATATATGTTTGTTATCACGATTTCAAGAAACAGTAGAGTGGCAACACACATTACTTATTAGCACACAAGATGCAACAGAGGCATTTAATTGAAGACTAATTATACTTGCAACTTGCAAGTACGAGGCTACGAGGTGTAAGTATTATGTGCATTGGTATATAGTGTGCACCTATACCTACTCACCAAGCCTTGCGTAGCGGATCTAGAGAAGTAATCTCTGCAGGAGGCAGGTTGGGGTAGAATAATAATAATCGCCTCATTAATATAACTATACTTATTTAGATTCGATGAAGCAATATAAATATACCTCTCGTACTTTCACGATTCACGTGTGGCATCACGGCTAATTGTGTTTTTTTACACAGATCCTCTAATTAAGTTATTTAGTGATGACACTCGCAGTGGGGGTCTCTGAACTGCATCAGTCTGTTTATATATCTATGTAATTGTTCACTTTGAAGTGGAAAGTTACAATTTAAAAACTTGAATCTATATCATTTTTTACAGCGATTGCAAATAAATACTACTATCAATTGATAAATATTACACATTTACGTGTGTGTACTTATTCCGATTTTTATGATTTTGTTTCTAAGCTAATTGTGCAACGCAAAGTTAATGCGTCAGCATCGGCAATCGGCAACGTACAGAAGCCCGCCTACGCATAAAAACGCATAAGCTGCACGCACAAGAACTGAAAAACAACCATGAATGAATGCACAAAAACACCTAGTACGAGTGCACGAAAGCGCGTATACAAGATACAAGTTGCAAGGCAGAAAGTTTCTATTTTATTTATACTTAAGTATAGCTTATAATTGTTACATCGTTACATGGGAAAGAGATTTGTTTTAAA
This sequence comes from Copidosoma floridanum, assembly GCF_000648655.2. Next base: position 230,591 of record NW_019379461.1, on the reverse strand, counting down.
TATAATCAACTTTGGATTTTATCATTCTAGTAAAGAAAGCACGGCGTAAGATATACGTGAAGATTTACATACATATAATAAGTAGTAATTATAGTAATCACTACTAAGTAATGCTATATATCGCCGATTTTATTAAACCATATAAGTAGAATATCTATGCTTTTAGAGGTCAATTTATGGATAGAATATAAATTGTAAACTTGCCGCAATTGGCACAGACAATGTTAACTTTTTATTTTATACGTATAAGATTAATTGCGGCTGGTTTATAATTGATAACATGGCTCTACTGTGAGTTTTGTAATAATTTTTGGATCAGCGCCATCTAGCGTTGCGGATTTTTGAACTAAAAAGTGGCCCTAAACTTTTGACCCACAGCATTAGCGCTTAGAGCCATTTAGCCAACTATAAACCAGCCGCAACTCATCTTGTAGCTATAAAATAAAAAAATAACGATACGTGTGTTTTTGGCGGCAAGTTAACAATCTATTTTCTACCAAAAAATTAACCTCCTATGTATTTATACTTTTGAAGATAAATTTTTTGGTAGAAAATAGATTGTTAACTTGCCGCCAAAAACACATGTATTGTTATTTTTTTATTTTTTAGCTACAAGATGAGTTGCGGCTGGTTTATAACTGGCTAAATGGCTCTAAGCGCTAATGCAGTGGGTCAAAAGTTTAGGGCCACTTTTTAGTTCAAAAATCCGCAACGCTAGATGGCGCTGATCCAAAAATTATTACAAAACTCACAGTAGAGCCATGTTATCAATTATAAACCAGCCGCAATTAATCTTATACGTATAAAATAAAAAGTTAACATTGTCTGTGCCGATTGCGGCAAGTTTACAATTTATATTTTATCCACAAATTGACCTCTAAAAGCATAGATATTGTACTTATGTGGTTTAATAAAATCGGCGATATATAGCATTACTTAGTAGTGATTACTATAATTACTACACATAAATTCACGTATATGTTACACCGTGCCTTCTTTACCAGAATGATAAATTCAGAGGCTGCTGCCAGCACTGCCAGCAGTTAAGTTACGTATCTATATAGGTCGTTGTAACGTCGCTTGGTTGGGCGATGCAAGCGTCAACTTCTGAATGCGGCGATCAAGGATCACACGCCAGACACTCGACTCGCCAAAAAAGCCACTACAATTTATATCACGACTCCCAGTACTTACAACAATCTCAGAAATCGATAATTCCACAACAATTGTATTGCATTAATTATAAAGATGCTGTAATTTAATTAAGGCTAAGTTTAAGTAAGAATGCTTCCTTAGTTTGCAGGATCTCTTGAAACAAAATCACGTCAACAATTGATACATTGACACATTGCTCCACATAATTCATCAAGTCAGAATTACACTATGTTAAAATATGTACTGTAAATTCCATATTTTACTAAGTTTTGATAATATTGATAATAAATTAAAAAGTGATGACATAACATCACTTGAGTGCAATTCAAGTAAAAATTTACATGAAGAATCTAAAAAGCGTGTGGTAAGAAACTTTTAAGAAAAAATGTCACTAAACTATAAACTATAAGAGAATGGAGTACAGGAAATAGAAAGTAAGGAATAATAAAGTATGCTAACGAATATAATGTATAAGAGTTACAAAAATGTACCTACAAGTGTTTAAATCATTGTTGCATAGATTTTATCAGTGAAAACTTAAAAACTGTTAGTTTCACGATGTTTTATCAAAAGCTAATTTTATACAGTATATTCAGTTTTGATACTTACCTAATCACCATACTGATGAATGACGGAATTATTTGTGTAGACATGTCAATTAGAAAATTCTCAGGAAAAGAACTGTAGTTTTAATTATTTACTACCAGCTTTGAAAATTTTAGTGATTATACTCCACAATAGAGTTAAACATCTTATACAATACTTTAGTTGTGAACGAAATTGTAACAGTAAAAAGTACGTGGTAATGACATTTAATATTTTAAATGAATTTTTTCTATAAAAGTAAAAATATATCGGTTCAATCTGATAAAATAAATTCTCATCTACTTTAAATTATTATTGGTTTTCATACATGCGTCTGTTAGCGTAACATACATTTCATGCAGAAATACGATTGAAATTTAACATTAAAGGAAATTGGGAATTATGGGTTTAAACCCAATAAGACAGACAATTGTAGTGCAAATCATCGATTTATTAGTATCCACAGCTAAGAAACAATAACTTTTATTGTACAGAACAGTAGTATCGTAATTTAACTATACAAGGTATGGAAGCAAATCATACTGATTTAAAAGATGAAACAGATTTTTATTATCTGATAAACTATGTAGGTATATATTAGACAATCTTAAGCAGATAAATTAATCAAGTTCCTTGATTTGAAAGAACTAAATTGTATGTGGAATAATAACTCAAAAGCACTCTTGTTTTCAAAGATAATTTTTTTTTATTATTTGTAAAAAAGGAATTTTCATTTTTAATGTTTTTATATGCATTTCTATAAATACATTAATTACATACAGTACCAATAAAATTCGAAGGCAAAATCGCAGATAACTGCAAACTTTATACAAAATATACCTTGAATTTCTTAGTCCACTCAAACTACACTCACTCATCCACAGTAATTCTACAAGATATAACACTATAGTACTAATGATAAAAATAATAAAAACGCGATTTTTACAATAAAATAAACCGATTAAAAAAAAAAAGGAAAAAAAAGCATTTTACACGTTTCCAAAGCTGAACGGAGGTTCTTTGGAAAACTCGAGTAGAGAACAACAGAACTGATCTTTGGAACTTTAAAAAATCTCATTGGACGATGTTTATATGAGTCACTCGTACAAATCTGGATTAACTACATTATTGCATTACAGAAAACGAAAATCGTCAACTTTGCAGTAGATTTGTTAAAGTCTCAAGGATAGGCTGCTCTTGCTCCTTGAGAAAAACTCTCGAGTCCATTTTGCGCTGATGCTCCAACCGATAGAGACATCAAAGGGCATTTTTTTTTTTATATCACAAGAGAAAACAAAAAAACTACACCGAATGAATAGACTCACGTAACTGGCTTTAGTGAAAAAGAGAGTTTTGGTCTGGAGTTGTTCTTGCCAAGGATTTTTTTCTGCTCTTCCTTGACGCGTTTTTCGTGCTCTTTTCGCATTCTTTGTCTCTCTTCTTCCATTAGCCGCTGCTCTTCTACCATCGCGAGTCTTTCCTCGGCCTGTGGAAAAAAAAAGAAAAAAAAAAAAAAAATTAAAATACAATTTTCATACATATTTTCAACTAAATAATCTGATAAAACAATGTAATGCTTCAGTTTATGTAAAAAAGACTCAACATTCTTGTGCAATTTTTAACAAATTAATTATTCGTTAATTTATTCAACTTACCAGTTTCTTTTGGGCTTCTTCAATTTTTCTGTTGTTCTCCTCCATGATCCTTTCAAGTTCCTCGCGTTTTTTCAGCTCTTCCTCCTACAACGACAGTAAATGACGTTTATATGATGTATTAATAATATGAGTCAACTCTTTTAGTTACACCTCTTCCTTTTTAAGTCCAAAATCATTGGTGCTGCTATGTAATAATAACCTACGCTTATCAGCACATCCTTAGGTATAACATCATGAGAGCGGGGATTAGGTTTTGGTAGAGGGAAAAAAAAGAATTTGGTTTTGTCTTTTACGAAGAGTCCATTGAACAGTCAACAAAAAAATCTGGCTTTTGATTGTTTGAAAAATACAAAAAAAATATGAGTTATTTTTGTTGTACTAGAGAAAGAAAAGAAAGCTACAATATACTTTTAACAAATTTTATTCATCTCATATTTTAGTACAATGACGAGTTCTAGTAATAAACATCCCAAGAGAATAGTCAATAAAAGTTGGTTTTGTTAAATAAATAAGTGCATGCTACTTAAAAATTATATATTAATAGCATTGTAAGTGTGAAAAGAAATATAAGTATGTTTGACTCTTAGATATTATTATAACTAATTTGTTGTACTTAGACTTTTTTTTATCCTTTTTCCTTCTCTCCTCCCATTCATTACCCTGAATAAGAAATAACAGATTATTCATTAGAAAGCTATCAAACGAAACATTGCAACATGCTCGTCCTGACCGCTGTTTAGTTTTTCGGTGGTCCCTAACAGATTTTTCCTCGTGATTTAAAAACATCAACTTATCAAGGAACACTAGTTATGATGAACAATATTCATATAGTGAATTATGAAAATATAAATTGGATAATACCTGAATGACGCTTTCACCAGTTCATGTAGGGGCTGCCTTCTTCATCGACAATCACACGGCAGTGAGTAAATTACCGGCTTCTTCTGTTGGTAGTCAGTTAGAAAGGCGACCTATATAATTGCTAGGTCGTGCTTTGCTCGCTATGAGAATCTAATTTTCTGCCTTGTTAAGTCTACCTGGACCCGGTTCAACTCACTGTCTTTCATTCAACTTTGTTTCACAATTTATAGTTGACCGTGACATATTTACTTTTCAAAACAAAAACTTTGACAGGTCCTAAGCTAGTGTTCATAAATTGGCTGTAGCTACTAAGAGCTTTTGTAAAATTATCAAATTTTCATCAAGGCAAAATTATTAAATAGAGCTATTGTCAAAAAAGTTAAACTGATTAATTTATTTCATATTTGCAAAACAAATTTTAACACAAAATATAATTTACTTTCAACAAAAACTTCACAAAACAATTATGTCGGTCTGTTATCTTGTAATTTACGTTTCTTCCATTACTAGTAGAATCACAGGTAGAAAAGGCTTGTCTCTGGTTGACATAGGTGTAATGTACCAAAGTCTTTTAACATTGTATATTTAAAAAAAAAAAAAAGTCAACTCAGGATCTACAACACGTGTGGCCCGGCAAAAGTCTGTATCTGTTCTTCTTTTAACAATCACATGTTTACGTATATGTATGTACAAACACATAAACCTGAATTCACGTAGTGCTGGATATGTACGTATACATACATGTGTAGGTACATAATTGATCATTTACAAATAACTTACATGCTCCTACATTGGAAAAAAACCTTATAGGACCGTTTAAGCAAACCCCCACAGTAGGACTAAAAATGATGCTGGGGAATATAGGAAGCACTGAGGTTCTTTTATGCTTCAGGTTTCAAAAATATAGTTAAACCACAATGCTTCCAGCCCAAATACTGTAATACTGCTAAGTCATGTAAAAATAAATATTAATTATATGTTCAACGCGTTTTATAAAAAATAAAATTATTTTGTTTATTAATAACTGATGTAAATAAATTAAAAAATTACATCTTTGCTTACTTTAATTACTTTAAACACATACATAGTGTAAATATTAGCGATAAATCAATAAATCTGAATCGTAGTTAGCAGTATTAGTATTTGAGCTAAATACCGATGTTTCTTTGGATAAGTCTTACCTCTCTTCTCTTTTCCTCTTCGCGTAATTTAGCTTGTCGCCACTCCATTTCCTCCATCATTTGTCGTTCCATGGCTCTTTTAGCCTCTTCAACTCGTCGCTGCACTTCAGCTTCGATCTCTTCTTTTCGCTTCTCCAGCTCTTCTTCCACTCGCTTTTGCACGAGCTCCTCTATCCTTTTAGCGGCTTCTTCTTCCACAATCTTTTGCTCCACCTCTCTTTGACGCCTTAAACAAAAAAATCTTTTCTTACACTTAGAAGATTAAAACTACTGTTCAACTGTAATTTAATGCAAGTGATGAAAAAGAAAGGTGTGTAGATAGCACTTCAAAAAAAGGGTCTCTGTTCGATTTTTCTAGAGAATGAAATGTTTTCGATATCTAGAGCGTACAATGCCTGCATTACATACACATTAAGTGAAACAAGTAGACGGATACTTGGATTTTGGGTAATCTACAATAGATAACCACTGACAGTAGTTTCTATAGTACCAGTAGTTACATAATGAAGACAGTAACACATACTATGAAGGCAAATGTATATAAGTATACATAGTATGTACCTATTGTATGTATAGTATGTATTTGGTACACGTAAGTGCAGATAGTCGCATGGCAGTGCGCTTGACATAAATATTTACCTTTGTCTCTCCATCTCCGCAAGCCGCTCGACCTCGTCCATTTTCCGTTCTCTTTCCCGGTACGTGCGCTTCTTGTGCGTGACAACGTGCACGTCGTCGGACACGTCCGATGCGCTGCTGGACGACTCCGAGTGCGAGCGCTTTCTGCACAATAGGTCAAGAAAATACGAAGAGCTTTTAATACTTGTACACGAATGTCGGAAGAGAAAATCAATAATGTTACGATATCCGATTATGCCGATGCATACACACGCATGTGTGAACATTGCACTCTTGTCGCAGTGAACCATGCATACTAGTATACAATAGAGAAAAGCGTGGGTGGGACAGGAGGAACGTATTGCGGGCTAGGTGATGCGTAGATAAGAGAGAGAGAAACAAGGGAAGATGGCGACTAGCGGGTGTCGTACTAGGAGGACCACGAGTACTGTTGATAATGCGATGTTCTTATATATGTTGTAGACGCGTTTACCTGGACTTTGAGCTTTTTTCACGAGGTTTTTCGGTGTACTTGCTGTTGGAGCGCTTCTCGCGTGATTTGGAGCGATGCTTGTGCGAGTGTTTGCTCTTGTGGCGGCGCCTACTGCTCGGCGACTTGCTCCGCGACCTCGATCTGCCCATTGTGCTGCTTTTGTGGTGGCTACTTCGTTCCTCGGATTTATTGCTGCCTCCCGCAAGGAGTAGCGCAGCCTTGCTTACAGCTGTCGACGAAGATGACGACGACGAGTAGTAGGCCGCCGCTACGCTACGAGAGGAAGACGACGACACAGCTGCTGATGATGGCTGCTGTCGACGCAGGGCCGACGTTGAGTGGAGTACGTCGAGTGCCGCCGTTTTGCTGTTTTTCTGGGACAGGTGATGATGGCCAACGACGACGGGACGCTGCTGCTGCGCCACAAAATCGTCCATTAAGCTGATGCAGAATGAGCCCGCCCAGCCCCGATATGTGTGTTTATGGATTGGATAATGATAATGATACACGTTAATACATACCTCCGCTCTGGGTGTGTGTGCTTTGCTTCTCTTCTGTTCCTCGCACTTCGCTATATATATACACCGATCGCGGACCACGGAGACACAGTTCTTGCACTTGACTATAGCTTAATTGTATCTGTATCGCCCGGCTTGTTTATTATTTATGCACTTACGTATCTATTGATTGGGTGAAGAGCTGCGGATAGAAAACAATGACAAGCGACGATCAACATCGATACACACACTTCGTTGTAACTGTCGAAGTGTCGACTTCTTTTGTGAATAAACACTAGAACGCGGTGCTTGGGGTGTAAATGTTTCAAAGTTGAAATGATTGAAGGATAAAACATAAATTATTTAATTATTATTAACGTACGTCACCCAAGACTTAAACAACATGGGGGAAAAGTATGCTGTGGGGATTTGTGTGGAACTGCGCGAACTTTCGGTTGATGCAGTAGTGGGTACGTGAGGTTTGGCACTGTGGCGCTAGTAGCGTTGTGATTGCAATTATTGCAAATGCAAATACTGCAAATTGCAACTATGAATTGATAAATTATTGTTCGAGATAGAGATTTTTAATTTTCAATCTACATTTTTTTTAGTAAGAATAAATGTACATTAATAAAATTAAGTATATGTAACTTGGCGGTATTAATCGATCGATCGATTCGAACTATGTTGTTGTTATTGTTGTTGTTGTTTCTTTATTTGGCTTTTGGGTACCTAATGGACTCCGTTATGCCACATTTCATGTTTTGTTTTTTTATGAGTTTTTTTTTTTTTTAATTTGTTGCCGTTTTTGATAACTGACCGGCGCGGTACCCACCGTCAAGTAGGTAATTCCCTCTACCGTCTGAACTTTCAACTTGACAACTTTTCCAATTTCAAATCTTCAAACCTATAGAACACCTGAACTCAACAGTTCGACTGAAGATGACGCTGGTCTGTCTGTTGTTTACTATACCAGCACTTTCTGAATTTGCGACAACAGAGCTAGCAAAAAAAAAGATGGGCAGCAAGGCGGGGGTCTTGCTCTGCTCTCTCGCCTCTCTTTCTTGCAAACACGAAAACGGCAGCTGCAACGGACGCGGCGACGATATTGTAAATACACTCGCACGTAGACTCTTGTTATTATAGTAGCGAAAAAAAAAGTGTTAGTGTGTTTCGGAGCAGCAAAGCGCCCGTGGTTGCGGTGTGACAATCGTGTGTCGTTTTCGCATGTGTACATCATATACGTCGTGTACCTACTTAAACCACATAAACTCTTAGAAACAGTGATAATTGTGATAAAGAGGCTAAGTCTCTCCGTCACCACGACCACAACACGATGACAACGACGACGACGAGGTTTCATTTGACCAGTGACTGCTAGGACATCGCAAACAAACTTCGTTTCTCTTTTGCATTGTGTACTTATTGCCTCTTTAAACATCAAAGTGCACGAGTGTTGAAGTAAAGGTGCTCTTCGGCAGTGGGTAAGAAGAAGTTCAAGAAAAAGAGTGGGAGAAGAACAAGAATAGTAGAACAGAGGGAGAGAGAGCGAGCCCATTCGTCGTCGCTCGTCGCCCCCGCCGAGAAGAAGAGAGAAAGACACAACACATCATATGTATACACAACATAAAGCGCTGCCCCGATGCTCCGAAGCTGGTGCACAACAGACAAACCAAGTGTGCAACACCTAGGTAATATTTGCTCCGAAGTGGTTACTGGTGTTGTCAATTAACCAAGTTTACAACATATTATTCTTTAGACAAAGCTCATGTGTCAATTCTTTGTGCTTGAAAAAACATTGGCCTAATCGTGCTCCGTTGTGTACAAGAAATTACATTATCAGTGCAAGTATTGTGCAAGTGTATTGTCACCCAGTGTCGGTCTATATGCATTTACATCTGTATATACGCGGGTAATAGTCGTCCTTTTTCTCTCTTTTCTGCTGTTCTTATCATCCTTTTCTTTCGCGAGCACACACCTGAGGAATGTGACTCAAGTTGGCAACGCGTCGTTGCCCTTTCACCTAAATACACTTAGGTACTCACACTTGCTGTGCAACCATGTACCTGAGATCCTGTGTTAGCTTCTTCACCGGGTGGCCTATGTGAGTTCACTGGAAACCAGCAAATATATATATATATGCATATCTATGAATACAAAAACCGTGAAAAGTGTTAAATCAAGAAATAAATAAGTATCGGAGCAAGCAACATAATTCGCCTTAATCGTTATCAGTTTTGTGAGAGACAAAGTTGCTGCTGTGCAGTTAAGTTTGAAGAAAGAAAAAAGAAAATTTCAAACATTCAATGTTAATTTAATACACTTGAAGTACAAACATAACATCATAGAATTTATAATAAATTATTTGGTCGTGTTGGCTTGGCACGCCGAAGAGAAGCCTAGTATATATTATAGGTAGTACCTGTAAGTTACATGTATACTGGTGAGTTGCTGACTCCTCTTGGTCTCTGTGTCTCGCTCAGTCGTGCGGAGGTCAAGGCGCCCGTATAGGTAACGTATATACAATATACATGTATTGTGCAGTCTCTTTCTACTGCTGCTCTACAGACTCTCGCACGCGGCTGCTAAGATTTTACGATTTAGTATATACCAACACCTATAATACCTAATATAGGTATCCGTATCACTATAATTGTAGCACACAACGACGCGATCACAATATACGTATATACATACACGTGCACGCGCGACAGAACGGAGCACGGAGTTATACATAGGTATATACGTGCAGCATATAGGTTGTACATGCAAACAGCATCAGAGTGGAGTCGGAGCAGCGGCGACGGCGCATTTTATTCTCGCCTGCGGCGATCTGCAACACCTGGTGCAAAATGAGACGGGCGAACGCATCCACTGGGGCACCGCAGTAGTCGGTATCGAGTCATCGTCGTCCTAAACTCGTGCTTCGAAAACAGCATACGCGTGCGTGATACAAGGCCAATTTCAGTGAACTGATAACAAAAAAAAAACAACGACAATCAAACCAAAAAGAAGGAAGATACTTAATATTTATATAATACCCGAGTACATGAGGCGCGGACGTTGTGGTTCAGTTTCAGTGGAAGAACAAATATCGCGTGAGACCGCCGCGTGACCGCATGTGTCGCGGCACGGAGAACAGTACAATAGTATCAATCGGTGATCGGTTGTTTTGCTGTCAAGTTGTTGCCGTTTCTAAGAATTTGGTGCAGCATCAGCCAGTTCGATGTGCATCGCGACTAAATCGTCTTCAGCAGTGGTCGAGAGTAGCAGCGGAGCGTAGCCTCAGAGGAGGAGCTGTTCAGAAACAGCAGCAAAGGGTGAAGTTGTTGTTGTTGTCGTCAACGGCGACAGCGGCGGAGGAGCAGACCGCTTCTTCCGTCCACGAGGAAGCGTCAAAGGGCGAACGCTGGGCCAGGCAGGCGCCGGCAGCTCCCGCGACTCCGGAAGCCTAGCGAAGAAGATGGCCTTCAATGAGGTGAGTCTGTCTTTTCATTGCCTATGCACACGCGTTTGACATTGAACCTGACATTTCGTCCCTTGTACAGTAAAGTAAAGCATTTAAACCACAGCAGATCGAAGAAGTTTTTTTTTAAAGAAGGTACTTTTGGCTTTTGTATGAGTTCGCACGTGTTATACGATACTTTTATTATTTGCTTCTCGTGTTTGTTCGACCAGTAATCGAAGTGTAGGAGTGACGCAAGAGATGGATTTATGAAAAAGAAACAAAAAGAAAAACTAGAACACTCGCATTGTTTTTTTTTTTTTTTTCTCTCTTGCCGAAATGTTCAACGTTCTCTCTCTCTCTCTGAATGTTTGAGGTATACTTATTTTTGTAGAGAGTATAGAAATCAAAGTCGGTTGGATCGCGCTCTGGTATTTTTCGTAGCAACGTATATATGTATATGCTTGTATAAAATTACGACTCGAGATCACTAATAAACTCATACAAGTATACGAGTAGAATCAGATCACGAGATTTGTGTGTTGTAAGTTTAATTAAAATTATTTTACAAAGTGAAAATAGTTGATCAAGGAAAAAGTATTATTTTTGTTAAAATACACCTTTAAACTTTAACATAAAAAAACATAAAGTGAAACATTTATTTAGTTTATATAAAAGTTCGCGACAAGCCTGATGCTTCGCTCACCCTTCCAAACTCAACCTTATCAGAGTAATTCGTCGGTCGAGCTCTAAGTGTATTTTAAAACGTATCAATCACTCGTTTTCATGCTGACACTAATGACACTATGAACCGTGAAAAATTGAACTCAATTTTATCCAAGCTCACGCCATCAGAAAAAAAAAAAAATTGTTCGTGTTAATTTTCGACTGCGTTATAAACGCATACTTATCAATGCTCATTGTTGTACTTGCACGCCAGAAATGTAAAACAAACAACGAAAAAAAAAAACTCAACTTTTGAAGCGTTGCATGAAAACTGTAAGGGTGCCTCCTGTATGTACATGGGAAACCTGCAGTCTGGAGAATGCCAGTCAAAGCTTCGGCGGGCGATTCAATTCAAATTGATAGAGATCAATATATTTTTTTTTTTTCTTGCATTCCGTACAACAGACACCTTGTTTTCAATGAAACTAGACTCTGAAGTCGTATTTTGATTTTAGAAACTGGTTTTAGTAAAAAGTTAAAAAAATTTCGAGTCAGTATAACAAACGACTAGTCGGTAAACAGGGAAATTGCAGTAACAGACTGCCAGCAAAAACTAGTCATTTGTTATACTTACTCGAAATTTTTTACCAAAATCAATTTCTGACATTAAAATGCGACTTCAGAGTTTAGTTTCATTGAAAACAAGGTGTCTATTGTACGGAATGCAAGAAAAAAAAAAAATATTGATCTCTATCAATTTGAACTGAATCGCCCGCCGAAGCTTTGACTGGCATTCTCCAGACTGCAGGTTTCCCAGGTGAAACAACAGCTCAAAAATTTATCATTTCAAGCTCCATGTACTTACAGCACAGGTTTGTATTACCAACTCTCCCGATGGAGAGGAGCAAATGGGGGAAGAAGCAAGTGTGGTGCACCAAAACCCCCCTTTTTTTATAATTTCTGCGCCCCTTCTATTATCAGCGTAAACATATACACACGCTCCCTGGAGTCTCGCCCACGTGTGTTTGTGCATCGTCGCGAGCTAAGCTCCCCCGCATTTGAAATTCCCTCCGAGGTAAAAAGAGGATTGCCATGAGAGGCAGTGGCACAGTTTGCATGCACGCGAAAAAAAAAAAAAATAGAAGGAAGAAGCCATACTTTTGAATCTTTGGAAAAAGGGCACGCGTATGGTGTTCCACACAGTTTTGGTCCACACTCGTGCTAGTTGTCATTTACAGTCACCAGTGATAGCTTGTACATCGTCGCAACTATTATCATAATCATTGCGTGGGAGAGAAAAAAAATAATGGACTAAGCGAAGAAGAAAGGAACAAAGAGAGTCAAGCGCGTCATACGCGTATATGTATATAGAACAGATGGGACGTGCTGTGGGGGAGGGGTTGAGAAGAATCGTGACCCCTAAACGCGGAAGCGAAAAGAAAAGAGCAGAGAAAGAAACGTGGACGGTGGTGGAGCTAACCTGACCCCGAGCCTGAAGTGCCATCATTAAGTAGTACCACCAGCTGGCAAACTGTCAATATCGCCCTCTCATCCCCTCCACCCTCCTCCTTCTGCTGGCATCTTTTTTTCGTCTTGTTGTGTTTTGCACCCCTGCGTTAGGTGTATAGGACGATGCTTGGCCGATTTTTTTGTCGTCGAGAACGTCGTGCCTAATATTTAAGGGGCCTATTTTCATTTTTGGAGATTCGCCCGAGTTCCGTGGCTACGGTTTTTTGAAAAAATTACGAGCCTGCACTGCTGCGCTATTCGTTTATTTATTTATTTACACGGGGCTATATTTTTTTCAGTGAAATACATAGGAATGAACCTGTATACAATAAGGTGAGCTTGAGGTTTTTTTTTTTTTTTTTTTAATCATTAATTTTGTTATTATTCTTATTTATATTTTATGCGTCAACTGATAATTTTCAATTTTAGAAGTAGATTTTTTTCAGAACATATTATGCATGATAATAATAATAATGTAACTCTTCCAAAACTTATACTTTGTTACTGGATGACCTAAAAAATTTCTACATTCAGCACAGTGAAAATTACCATATTAGAAGTGAAAAAAGCACCAGCATTCAACATTACTGCTTTTGACGGTACAAATTTCCCAGACGACGGATGAGTGCAAAATTCCTCTAAAACAGTGTGATTGTTTATTTTTTATTTTTATGAGTTCAAAGGTGCAATTACAACAGAAATACGAGGCAACAAAGAGAAAAATGCGTGCGAGTCTTTTATAAAAGTAGCCCCTCGCACTTGAAAAGAAGAATTTATGGGTGGTAGTATTAATATATGTATGAGCCACGTGGGCCTAAGTAAAATGGCCCTATTTATTATATTGATGTACGCATATGTATTACTCCACGTGTATGTGTACGTATGTTAGTGGAAAAGCTCGATTATTGTTGTAAAAAAGAAAAATATACAAAGTACCATTGTAACGTAGTGACAATTTTCTTGCGCTTGCCGTCTGATTATATTTAAATGCGCTTTGAAAGTTTTCCACTTCTCTATATATATAGTTGTTTACT
>NW_019379461.1:139557-216858 GCF_000648655.2 Copidosoma floridanum | reverse complement strand
ATATATATATATATATTATGCGCGTGAACCGCAAGAAATGTAAACCTGCATGCAATAAGTTGTTGCCGTTTTACCATAAGCGCATCTGTGTTGTGTACTTAGCGATTGCTCTTATCTTTGTATATACCTGTACCTTTTATACCCGGCGCTCGCGAGTTCAACAAGATTGGATTAAAGTTGATAACGCGTTGAGTTATGAATGCCAGCATGTACGGTATTTTTAAGGAAAGCTCTTGTAAAATCGCTTTGGTTTTTTTTTCCTCCTTTACGGCTGCTGAAAGGCTTTGGCTATTTTTTGCGTGTTGCGCTACACAATACAAGTACTGTATGTGTTGTGTGGAATAATACTGTACATTGTCTAAGAATTAATTTTTCATGCTTGATTTATTAATGATACGTTTGTAGGTGTGTTTACGTAGTATTCAGGGAAATAATAATTTTTTTTTTCTACATTCATCGATCGCAAACAACTCGATTATACCGGATTATACGGCAGGTCTTCCACTTTTAATTTTATTGAACTGTGAAATTGTAGGTAGAGGTGTATATTTTATTGACTTTTTTTTTAATGCGAGCTGAATTAAATTTTCAAATCTATTTGAGTTAAAATTTAGAGCACCGAGTCTTATATATTATGCAGTTGATAAAATACCTAAATGTTTAATCAAATTTGCTCATTTCAAAGCTTACAAAATCTGAATCAGTATTTTCAAGTATGAAAAATATTTTTTGGATTTCGTATGAATTGTACTTAAATTTTTATGTTACTATCTCAATATTGGTATTATAAACTATTTTCCAGTTGCTGTGCTAACGAAGTCTTTTTCACAAATGTACACGAACTGCGAACTAATAAAGTTGTACCTCAAATCTCGTGAAATTTATTAAATCATGCAATCATTCTGGATTTAAAATTAAAATAGAGAACAAATAAATACTTTGAACTTTATTCGTAAAAATATAAGTCATCGATTTTTAAATGTGAAAATATGTGTATGTCCTATGGACTGACAACTTTAAACATTCCGATATGCTCAAAAAAATCATGCATTATTTTCAAAAATACTTTTTTTTTTTCTAACTAAGACCATTTACCACAATGATTTAAACATTTGATTAATTATTTCTGTTCTACACGTAGATATTAATATTTTTGTCAATATTGTATCAAATATTTTATTTACAGTTATTGCTTTCAAATTGTATCTTGAAATTGAAGTTAAATAAAATTATATCAAACGAATTAAAGTTATGAAATAAAAAAATTTCTCAGAAATTCTGCACGTGCTAAGTAATTAATTTTTCATGAGGTAGTGAACGAAATGATTTGGAAATTTTCCAAAAATATTGTCAAGTCTGAAATAATTTGGATCCTTAAACAAGTGAAAAGCCCGTCGACTTATTTACTTCAAAAGCTAATAAACCTGCTCCCTACGATTAAGTATACATTTTGGATTGAATCGAGAGCTTTGGCTTTGATTCGTCCAGTTTTTTTATCATCAAGGTCAAATGAGAAAATATGAATAGGGAAGGTATAGGGATAGTCGGCACGTCATAATAATGTCAGCTGCTCACGCTCATGAGGGAGCCGCCACTCTATGGAAAATTGACAAAGGCGAGCAGCACATCCGCGATTAAAGCTGGCGCTTGCTCACTGGGCAACACACACCCACGTAGGCCTTATGTCGTATACAATGCCCCTTTGTGCGTCAGTTTCCAGGTGATGTGGTCTCTTATTTCCTGACGAATTAAAATTTACCGGAAAACTAATTAGGTAATGGGTATCGTGCGTGGGCTTGTCTCTTTCTACGTAACCGATCGTCGGTAATCAATGGACCGGAATAAGTTTTTTGTTTCTAATTTTTATGTGTTTAAGAGTAAAATAGTACGTGCATTGTACTCCTAGTGTACGATACATAATTTTAAGTGATAATTACTACGTAGGGAAAATCGAATGAAACGTGAAAAATAATTATGAGGAAATTTTTTTACGTATGTTTCTTTAGCCCCTCGCAAGATTATTTAAGGGTTACTTTAACATAATTATAATTAAATCAGGTTAGCTACAGGCATAATTTTTTTGCGCACAAATGACAGTCATTGAAAATTAATAAAAGTTTTTACAAAAATATTATACTTCGATCAATACGTAGAGATGAATAAATATTGTGATTTTCACAAATGGAAAAATGAAAGGAAAATTCTTTATAATCAAGAAAATATTTACTGTTGCATATATATTAATACATAATAATGTCACTTGAAGTTAGATACTTAAAACTTTCTTACTTAAAAAAAAATTTAATTCTAATGAGTACATAATTTTAGTGTTCAGTAAGGGAACATTTACTTGTTGCTATTCTACTAAATATTTGATTGGTTCTGTAAAATTTTTTCTGTAAATTTATATTTATATTTTGTGTAATTGTTTTGTCATAAATAAGAATAAGAATAAATGTAATGATTCAAGACAAATACGTACGTTTTCGAAATTACAATAACTTGCGCTAATTCAAACTAATTTTATCAGCTCTATTCAGTTTATCTAATTATTTCTTTAATAATTAACACTATGTGAAAGTACTTTAAAAAAAACATGCGATAGGAAGTTTTACGTTTTTCAACTTTGTGTTTGAGGTTTTTTTTTGGGTGATTTTTTGATAAATCTAGTTCGATAGTTGATAATAAGGTGATAAATAATTATTTCGCAAATGCAGACCAACGATAACTCTGTAGTTAGTAAATTCATGGACAATTAAGCTGAGAATTTTGATTTGCAGTGCCTATTTTTAATGATCAATTAATACAAGTACTCCAAATGTAAACTTAATGTTCCATTGTCTTTTTTTGTTATACATAATAGCATTAGTGCGTTAAATCTTAATTGAATACCATTAAAAAAAATAATATTAATAATTAAACAGATACTTATCATGAAGATTTTTACTTGACCAGTAACGTTTTTATCGCTTCATTTACATCTCTCTTCTGTCGTCACAAAACAATACATCAAACCCGATGGCAAAGATAAAGCTGAAAGAAGCGTACATTATGTGCAAAAATATATTACAACACATAAATCTTTGGCAAACTAACACCGCAGATGTAATGAGATGAAACGATAAAGAAAACCCCCCACCAGAAGGTAGAGATTAGATAACCAAATATCAGCTCGAAAATTATCTAAAAATCGATCCAACCTGCCCCTCCTATCGAGCAAATAACCGATCTTCCGTTCTTTTCTCCCGCGTGCATTGGTCGGCCGTGTCGCGTGTATACATAACATGTATTAAAAATTGAAAGCTTCCTCTCCCTCTTCTCTGCCATATGCATGTATACATTCAAATATCAAACGGGTCGCAATTCGGTATCGCTGGTTCATCGACCGTTTACACGTAATTTGCGTATGTGTGTATTTTAGCACTTCAATACCGCGTGTGATATTAAGCACTTGACAATAGTTATCTCTTTCCGAAATTAAAGCACGCGTATGTCGAAATCTATAAAAAAAAAAAAAAACATAAATTGGAGGGTTTTTTTATTGCTTTCAGAGCGAATATACTTTTCCAGGTTGAATTATAGAGAATAACCATATATTGATTTACTAGAGTTAAATGTGTGCCACAAGAACGTACGTTCTTAAATCTCGTTCCTTCTACCTCCTTCATGATTTTTCTTGGATTACGATATAAGTAAGGTAAATGTACCGAAGCTTGGTCACCAAAAAATTGGTCCCAAAGACTGGCTACACGCGTAGTTCTCATGCTCCCGTTGAATTTCGTAAATTTCCAAACACATGAGCTCGGCTGTAAAATTAATATTGGCACGAGGCAATACTGTCAGATAATTTTAAACATACCATAATTACAATTAAATAAAACTTACAAATGCAATTGGAAAGAGATAAGAGAGTTCAAGCATTAATAAAATATGTGTCATTGTATACGTTTTTACGTACGTACATACTTACATAGCTTTAAAAAGTACGAAATTATGGGAACTAAACTGGTAGCAGATAGGTAACAAACAATCTTAAATTTAAACTATACTAACCCTAAGAACAACTGAAATATTGTGACGAAAAGCAAGTTCCCACACGAGACCATTTACAGCTCCAGTTGAAAAAAAAATTTTTTTTTCATGAGGTGAGGACAGAATTTGTTTGTCTGTATCGTCAATGAAGACGATTCATATTCGCGTTTACCAAACTTGTTTGTTAGACTCGGTTAGAATAGTGTACAATTCTCTTACTAAACAGTGCCTCGTTGCTTCGGTGAGCGAGCGAGCGGCAGCCACTATAGATAAGATAAGTGGTAATTTGATTCTTTTCTCTTGCCAAAATTATAATTTTTTTCCTCCTTTGATCATTAGTAAAAATTGGGATACTTTGCAAAAATAAATATTCTTATTTACTTTACTATTGTACTGCCAAATAATATTTTTATAGTAGAAATGGAAATTTCTGATTTTATTCGAAAAATATAAATTGTTTTCATTTGATTACATTCATCAATTTGCAATTTAAAAAGTATTAGTTTTATTTAAAAACAAGCAACGTGTATCTATTTTGTGTTATTAATATAGTTATACATCGAGAAAAAAAAAGTAAAAGCTTGATTTAATTTGTGGGAGGGGGAGGTGGACAATGATACTTGTAATAAAAAACTGCTTCGTCAAAGCGATATTTTAGAAGATTAGGTAACTTGATTCTCTGGAAACTCACGTGGAGGTGTGCGATTACGCACGGCCTTTTTATCTATACAATACCTTATGACTCACCACCTGATTCTGATACACACACACGCCAAACTTGATACTGATAAAACTCTTATCCACCACCACGATGACAGTGAGCTTTTCGGTTTCAATTGTTATTTATAATTTTCTTATTAAAATAAACTTGCTCGCAAAGCCTAAGTTGACGAATGGAAGAGAAATGGACGAGGGATCCGTGCAGAGATATTATTCCAAGGTAACTAGTTTTCTCCGGTTCTCATCATAGCCGCGTCTCAATGCATTTGAATTTCGTGCAAGAGTAAGGGTGTAAGCCGGATATTGGCACGAAATGGTAATTTGTAGAAAGTTCAAGTTGGAAAAAAATAAAAGGTACCGAGCTGCTACTGCTGAAATTTGCATGGACTTAATTTCGAAATATGACTGTTTTTTAATCAAGATTAAAATTTTATTGAATCAGCTTTATCTTTATAACAACATGGTTGTAGAATCTTATTCATTATTAGTTAAAAAATATTGTCAGGATTACGGGTTTTTTAAAATTATTTTTGCAAAACAACTCGAAAATAACTAATAATTTAATGTGTCGTTTATCATTAATAATTGCCTCTCACAATTGCTGTTCCCGACATTTATTTGAATGATTGACATTTTGGAATTTCGTCAACCATGTATAACTATTATTAGTGCGTTCAATTGTAATATTCACATATACGATAATTCGATAATTGTCTCTAAAAATATGGAATAATAAAGGAGAATCGTAATTCTGAAAAAGAGGAAAGTTCAAGTTGATGTAGCGAAGCCGTAAATCGAGCCGTAAATCATCCTCAGTTGGGACACAGAGAGAAACTTTTCGGAAACATCGAAGGCCCGACACGAGTGCCGCATGTGCCTTTCTTATTTAGCCTCTTGTGCCATGTATATGATACACTCAGACTTAGAGCTTATGCTCGGCTTATGCACCCCCGAGACAAAGAAAAGGAAGTAGAAAATAATTAAAAAAAAGATCGAGAGCTATCGCGGGACACGTCAGTGGTACGTTGACCTGCAGCACGTGCGAGGTTTGTCTAGCGAGTCAGCGGTTATATGTGTGTAATACGCGAAGAAACCACTCGTGCTGTATTTTACCGAAAGTGACGAGATCGAGATTGAACGCGCGTACGGCGTGTGAGTTTCGACGAGCTTCAATCGCTCCCTTGCACGTTTATTGTTGCAATTCGACTGTATCGAGTGACGGACAGAATTTCCATGGTACCTTTGACTTTCTACTCCTTCTTCCCGCGTCAACCCACCTCACTGACAAAGTAGAATAAAAAAATAATGGTTTTCTTACAATATTCGCAAAAATACGATGCTAAACAGCATTGACTATGCAACCATGTCCTCGGGAAGAAAAAATAACATCGAAACGTTTATAGTAACAAAAAGATAATCTATAGTTCGAAGATGACTCGTGTTCATTGGAAGGAAGCAATGAATACGTACAATCTAATCTTTGGCGGTAAACATGTCTTTCAAACGCATATGAACACCACAGCTTAGTTCGTCACAGGCCCTTGTCTGCGTGTACCTAGGTAAATTATTGCTCTTCTTAAAAAAACTAAGAGACCAATGAGCCAACAGAGAAGGAGAGGACAATCAAATTAGTTATCTTTGACGTGGACACATACACGGTATACATGATGCAGATGTACACTTTGTAGTATTCGTAGTATGACGAACTAATTTGCAATTAAATTTTACATTGTATCCAATTAATTGTGCTTGTATTGCTGTTCCGTTGTTGCGTCTGTTTCGAGTGTGTGATGACTCCTGGCTCGCATTTAATTGCCGCGCGCTTCTCTTGAGCTTCCCGTCTGATTGTGGCCTCTCCCGTCTAGTGTAAGCATTTGCTACATAACTGAGATGAAATTCAAACTATATCGAGATCACCTTTACTGCAACTTACGCGATTGTGGACAATATAGGCCTTTTTCTATTCATTTCTCGTCTTTCGTATCGTTGTTTAGGGTCTTGATTGGTACAGCTCTTGGTATGGAAACGATTTCTGTACTGTGCTGGAGAGGATGTTTCAGATTAAAAAATCCTTGGTGAAAGCTCGTCAAATCGAGAAACTCAAAAAACCAATCTCTTGGGAATGGCTAATTGTCTCGTATCGTAATGCTGAAAAGAGGTCACGAACATTCGATCGGCGTTAAATTTGTTTACCGCTTCTGTACAAGTGTATTATATGATGTTACTTTATAGTATACACCGAGTATACACGTTATAGATCACAACCATGGATGTCCAGTATATACCTATAACAGTCCCAAAGTAGAGCTAAACAAGCGCACTCGGGCCCATTTAATCCCATTACGCGGGGATTATTTGATTACGCAATAATCATGCATCGCGTTCTCTTCTCGTGCATGTAATGCCACTTTGACGAATTTAAATAGGAAGATCGAGGATGACGAGAACACGACCACTTATAAACGCATCAATGGAACGCTACACGCATGCACTGGTTCACTTAAAAATATCGTTTACAAAAAACAACGTAGAGAATAACATTTTGAACGAGCTCCAAAAATTGATTTCCCCAGAGTAAACAATTACGACACGCGCCAGTTCGATGATCGATTGATCTCTTCTGCACGTATAACCATCATTGTATCGGTTGCTTGGTAAATGACAGCTAACGGAAGCGTATCGCGGTTTGAACTGTGAGCCGAACGCCATTGATGATTTTTATAAACGCTTTCGTGCGAAACAAACCCAAGCGAGTGAAGGAAATGGCATATTCCAATTTTATTAGGTAAAAGAAAAAATAATCATCAAGAAAAAAATCGTAGACAAATATAGTTACTGAACGTATTGTACATTCACATATATATGTCAGCGGAGAAATGAGAGGACGAGCAGCAATATGGCAGAGCAACGGAGGTGAGAGGAGCAAGCGAAGAGGATGAAAATAGAATTCCTCTTGGGCGCCCCGTGATCTCCTTTTCCGCACGAATCGCAGGCAAATTAGATGAAAATCCCTTTTCCCCTGGCGTTCTTCAATTAGTAGTCGTCGTTGGTATGATATCGGAAAATCGATCGACAGCTTCCACCACCACCACCAGCTGCTGCTCCTTACTCCGGCCGTACGCTTGTTTTCAATTTGCTGCGTTGTATATAACGAGTGCCCAATGCGGCCGTTGGTTGGTACGAAAAAAAAGATCGGCTCATTAGCCGTGCAATTACCGATAGTCCTTCGGCGGACAATGTTCTTCCTTCTTAGTCTTTCCCTCTTTTTGGATTTTACGGCAAATGAGAGGAAGGAAAAAAAAAAAAACAGATCGTCGGAGTGAACCGAGAGATTTACGTGATGCATAAAGCGCATCGACCGCCACCCGAGAGCTTCCGCATAATGGGTATGGATGTTGCAGGGGTTGACCAGAAGCAAAAGAAGATACGGGAGGATTTATGTGCTTGATTAAAAATTTAATAACTTTTTGCGTTATTCTACGGTGCTGTCCTTGGAGTTGCCAGCGAAAGTTGGTGGTGATGCTGTGAGTAGTCGCTGCTGCAGTACAGCTTCCGCCTTGACTTTGAGATGTACATGATAAAGAGGGGAAAGTGTAAATAAGAAGGACACTAGAAAAAGAGGGCAGATAGATGGATGGATGTATATACTCGCAAAGGAGGTGGGAGCAGTACTTAAGGAAGCGAAGGTTGAGGGAAGCGCGTGTATGTGTATTGTATAGGCAAGCTGTGATGAAATTACAGGGCGAGGGAGAAAAAAGCCCTGGGAAGGTGCAGAACCGTGCATTGCGGAGTTGCCCGCACGTAACTTTGTCAGCTGTGCTCTGTAGCTATAGTGTACACATGTACAAGTCGTATAGTGGGTTGGCACATGCGGGCTGTGAGCCCTAATTGTCCATTCGGTGCCTGTAGCCGCGCTACGGAAAATCACTCGACTTTGATGTCTCAACTTTACTCTCGCGAGTAATCGCTTTATTTTCTCTCTGTCCTGGTATATAGAAAGTTGCCTGATATTTTTTTCATTCGAAGATTTCTTTTGCCAATCGGTTGTGTAATAGGCATGAGCTGTATTGATTCGTTGGAACCAATTTCTTTTTTTCCGTATCACTTGAACGTTAATTGAAAAATATATAATTTAAATCATTTATTCCAATAGGTATATGATTAATAAAAAAAACCCTTTACGAAAGTTCACATTTATTTGCAACATTTTTTACTTTGTAACTTTTCATTTTTACGTGACAGAGAAGCTTTTAAAAACAGAGGGTTTTGGTAATTATTTATTATAATATAATTATTGAATTGACGCAAGAAAATTTATTGCCATTATTCAAATCTATTTCAAATACACTGAATTAACATTCAATACAAGTAACTTCAACTCGTAATATTATTACGTAACAATAATTTTTAAAAATCATTACTTTAAAATTATTTGTATTGATTTTGTAATCATTTTTATCACAATTATAATGAGGCGATGAAATTTTTTTTTTTATCAACTGGTACCTTAGTTTAATGTAATCAATTAAAATACTTTATAGAGTAAGTATATTCACCACTAATGATGCATACTAAATGAGTATGAAATGGGCAGCAATTTTGCAGGGCCGAGCAGTATTTACTGACCAAATAATTAACGTTCGTTAACTTCACAAATATTTGAGCAACCTGAAGTTACGTACACATACCTAAAAATTCGAAGGCTTGCTTCAACTAGTCATCATTGACGAAAATCGATGAAAATAACGACTTGTTTTCAAGTTGATATATTTTTATTACGAATTTCATGAATTTTCTAAGCTACTTCTTTATCGTCAAATCAATATCCTATATCCAATATCTCACAATCGATAAAATTTTAATAACTTTTTTGGCGGATGTGACACAGTTTCGGAGACAGGACGGGATGAACCTTTATAATTGAATATCGATTTATTGAGTTCTATGTATATATGCATGTATCTTTCTGTGTGGCACGTGAAATTACTTTTTTTTTCCTGTGTGTTTGTAGAACAGATAACGAGGAGAAAATTACTTGAGTCATAGAATTAGACAATTTTTTTCGTCGAAAACTGTTAAAAAAAATATTAAATATATTGTCCTACACTTAATAATGTTTTAATATTTTTTCTAGTAGCAGTGCACAGTGTCATATATATATTTTAATACAAAAATCTGAATAAAATTGAGATAGTAAAATAAAACTTTTAGAAGATTAAACGTTACAAGTTGTAGAATATAGGAAAATCACAGGGACAATTAAAAATAACGTAGGTAGGTTAAAAAACTTGTCTAGAAGCTATGTATAGAATGGATACGTACTCTCTGTAGTTAAAAAAAAATGTTTTTCTAAAAATTATAGCTTTTTAACACTTCATCAGCAATTTCACATTAAATACGTTTTGATACAACAGCCAATTTTAAACTAAAAATTGTGGGATCCACGATAATATTCTTAAAAATATTTTTTTTCTTATCTAGGCCTAAAAGAAAGTAACGTTTCAAAATTCTATCAAACAGAAACAAAATTTCGAATTTTCGCTCGTTTCCTAATTTAATTTTTTATACTTCCATCCCAGACGTATATTTCCAAATGTTTTTTATTTTGAACAACATCTAATTGAATCTTTTAAGTGAAATTTATCATGTTAAATAATCACACAGAATTTCGTTCCTATCTGTAACTGCAATAAAAGTAACGGAAGCAACAACAAAGGCACATCACTGTCCAAGAAGGAAAAAAAAATATTTCGCACATTCTCCTACAGATAAGAAAATTAGATCGAATTGCGCAAGAAGCCGCAAATCCTCTGCCTTATGTATACGTACCCAGTGTAAAAGTTACGTAACCTACGTGGGACACGAGCGCTATACTGACAGTTAATTTAGCATCGAACGCTCAAATCTTCATAAGCTCAGGCTTGCACGTATTCTTTTGTTCCTTCTATCTACCTTCTTTTTTGTTTCTACGTTTGAATGGACAAAAACCAAGGACAACGAATCGACTTCCAAAGATGTGGTACCTATATCTGAATCTACGGATAATGTCCATTATCTCTTTTCCACGTGAAACGGTAGCTTTCATGCTTTCATCGCCGTCGTCAAAATATTAAATGAACTGCACTTCAATTTCATTTAAATAATACGATTAAAGCACGTTTTTTCTATTGTTGACATGATTTTTTAATCCATGGAATCTAATATTAAAACTATTATACGGTGTTCAAATATTTTGAAACTTTTTAAAGCTCCAAACAAGTTGATGTATGTACGATGTCTTTGACGATAACATCTTGAATGGAGAGGCTAAATCACGTGACTCGTCAGTTTTCAAGAAGTAATTTGTTGTTACAAGCCTCGTGCGAACAATTAATTAAAACTGCCTGTAACATTGACATTGAATCATTTGAGGACTTCTTTCTTCCAACTTATACCGCACAATGACTTAATTAATAGAGAACCAAGCTTTTCACATATAAATTTTCTACAAACGTGTAATTGCACACTGGATGATTCAACTGTTTTTTTTTTCCTTGTAAAGATTTTTTACCCGGATACGAAAAAAATAAACGAGGTATCGTTTTCATCGAGCTTACGGGGCTTACTCTGGGAACGTCGAGTAGCGACAGCAATTGTAGGCTTGCAAAAAGAATTCCTGGTTTTCTGTAACGACCACCGCAAGATTCCGCTGCTGATAATACAAATGAGCTTTACCTTGTTTCGCCTTAGAAGGCCGCCTATATGTTTTAACAACGTTGACACACGTACGCTGAATTTAAGTGGGCTGCTGTGTTCCTGTTGCCGATGGCACGACTGACACAGTTCATACTTTCCATTGCACAGCGGAGTTGTATTTTTCTTCGAAACCAGAAACGAAATGACCAATTAAATGAATGTTAAATTTCATGTTCATAAACGCGTGTAAAGAGACTAGGGTAAAACTAGTTAGTACGTGTTATGTGGGTGCCGCGTGACTCGTAACTCCCGTAATGTGCAAATATTATTCTTTACACGACAAAAGTGACGCATTTGCTCTTTTGACAAATGTGTCAGTCTTAAGAGGTGACACTATACATGTGTACCTACGGATAAAACCGAACAGTTGGTAATTGACTAGCAACCAATACATTCTAAATCAGGAAATAAATAAAAGGGATACAAGAAGGGTATAAAGTACTTGTAGTGGTTTTTTCTCTTCAGCCCTACTAGCAAACAGACTAAAAAAATATGACAAATTCAAACAAATTAGTAAAAATTTGTTTGTTGTTAGGAAGTTGATTGGAAATAAAAAAATAAAGATTTCGGATTAAAAACAACTGTCGATAAACTATTTGGTGATATTTGACTTGCTCTTTACTTTGCATGGACACATACTTTTTTAAAGACACACGTGGCAGGTATATTATTACTGTGTATAGATAGGCGTATACTATTGTCGTTGGCGATGGCAACAAGTATTGTCCAGAAATCGATTGGTTAAGGGACTTTCTGTATATGGGCTAAATCTATACGACTCGACGTTGTCATGTGAAACGGCGTGTTTCCGTGCAGTACTTAGTTCTCTTGGCAACAACATGCGAAAGAAAAAAAAAGAGAGAGAATAGACGGAAAGGGAACGCCTCATTAAAAACCAGCTCAATGACAGACTCGCTCTCTTTCTCTCTTCTCATCTTCTCTCCCTCGGGTACGTGTATACGTGCATGCGCATTCGTCCCCTGCATTTTTATTTGCATGCCTTGTAATTTTTTTTTTTTTTTTTTTTTTTTTTTTTTTTAANCGGCTTGCATCTGAATAATTATGAAACACTTGGGAGCAAAAAATTTACTTTTTAACACAACGTTTTTAGCTATCAGCAAGTTTAGATTGACAATCTTCCCTGTTGAAATTGAGTCACTAAAAATATGTTGACAAATATGTAAAGAATTGGTTGGTTGAATGTAAAATTTAATTAGTCTGTTGAATATTATAACTACAATTATCAGCTACACAAAAAAATTGGTTTGAACCAAAAACAGGCATACTATACAAGTACCATTTCGCAATTTCATGTACCGTGTAATCACAAAATTCAATACTTCCCCCTTAAATACTTCGCAGTTTGTAAACTACCCTCTACCTCCTTTGCGTATATATGTATCCAGGAAAACGAGTGGTAGTTGTATTATATACACGTACATATCGAAATCTCCAAAAAGTTATGAGATGGATGAAACCCAAAAGCGGTTCACCCTCTGATTTTAAAAAATTCAATGTCCCGTGAGGGTAATCTTTTTTTTTTATGTCTCTTGGTCTGGCTAATCCAGTTTGACCCCCAATACTTAAATCTTGAAAAAAGAATTTATGAAGAAAACTAGTGTCACAAACAATTACCAAATTCCAATAACCAGTATTCGTTGAAAAATTTATCGAAAAAGCACTTTAAGCTCAGCGCCAAAAAAAACGTGGATAGAGTCAAAAGTTACTAGTGAAATCTGATAAAATCCATTTAAAGTCATCACGTCTCAGATTGGTCAAACCAAGTCACATCACAGGTCGTGTTACTCCGAACCTGGACAATGTACTCTATATTCTACGAAAGAACCTTCGTACACACATCCAACTTTCGTTCCCTCAATCTTCTTACTTTTCATAGATCCCAACGTATATACGCGCCCATAATCAAACATCCGCGCGCCGAGGCATCAATATCCCCGGCAAGCTATTGAAAACTTCTCCTCCCGAGCCACCTCGTCCACCATGACTTTTAATTGAAGTTTGATCAACAAAGAAAGCTGCGGGCTATGGGTCAAAGGAAGACCAACTGCTCTTTCGAATGACCTCTGTCGTATAGGTACCGTCATGCACTACTACCAGCGCAAAGTTCCTTGCGCCCTTCTCTCTCATCGAGTACAATAAAAGCACCGAAGTAAGTCTAGACGTCGATCGTCGTCGCGGGGGCGCCAGCAAAGCCTTAAGGACTCGAATCCACGCTAACTGTACCAACTGCCGTACCATACGTATGCGTAGTACTTGTACACGCACCCCCTTATGTTATATATATATAGACGGAAATCTTGGCTCACGCTAGCGTGCCTTTCTTTTTACGGTGCAGTACATCACCAGCAAAAATGACTACGACTGTGGCCTTTTTTCCCTTCTAGGATGGCTGTGGTGGTCAATCCATCAGATGATGCGCCATTGAACATGTGGTGGTAGGACTCCTTATCACTCTGATGGTTCAAAGGCTCTGTACCACTTATCACAAGTGTGTTGGTCTACTGTTGCGGCATCAGTGCTCGTCCGCATTTACCATTTGACTGGTTCGCTTCTTATTGGCACACTTAAATGGTGTATCTATAGCTAAAGCACCGCATCGAAGCTTCCGTATTTTCTATCGTACCTTGCGAGCATGTGCTCCCCGTTTCATACAGTGCTTCTTCTTCTTTTGGTATCGTTGAATTATCGACTGTTTTACAATCTGTGATTTATACTTTGCTGCAGGTTTTGGTTTTATTAATTGCAAAAAGGGTAGTTCCTTTTCATTAATAGTAGGTGGTATTGTTGGGTATCTTTTGTCATTGGACAAAGTTATCGAATCATCATTATTCGACACTGAGCTTAATATTTTCTTTCAATGACCCTTTTTAATACCCATACATGAAATTAGTGTACCTTAACTAACAGTCTAAAGAAGGGCAAATCATATTCTCGTATACTTAGTACCCCGTATTAGCGATAGATATTGCTACCACGATGCAGTCCAAGAGCAAACATCCATATAGGTTTCCTCGGGTTTCCTCCCGCTGCGCTTGCAAGTGCAGAGGTGCAGCTACATGGGCGGTATCGGTAACTATTAGGCTGCGATACAGTGTGCTAATTAATGTTAATTATTCAAACCTCCCGTTGTTGCATCTGACTTTTTTTCCAAGCTGTCTACGCAGCAGCGCAGACTCTCGAGTGTGTACAGAAGACGATGAAAAAATTGTGCTTATCATAATCCACGATAATCCAGATGTTATCGTCTGCGCAAACACGTATTGTGTAAAAACCGGAAATCTTTATTATCAAGCATTCGGTGCTTCGAGTTTTCGCTGCTGTGAGGTTTAAGCTGTGTATCGCGAAACCTTCTGCGTCGGTGGGTCTTTAGCAGCGAGAGGGTAATATCTCTGACGCGGTGCTTTCGACAAACCGGTTTTAACTCGATCCCTCGCTTGCTGCGGTTAAAGTATATCAGTAAGAGGAAAAGGGAGAGAACTACTTCCCCTTAAAAAACGAGAAGCGAAAAAATATATAAACAAGGAGAGAATCGTCGTCGTCGTTGTAGTTTGGGTCTCTTGACCGTTTGGACAAACTTGATCTTCCGTCCGCGCTCGAAAAGAAGATTTATCATCACAACTATTTATTATGTACTTAACGATTTGGTTTATTTATTTATTATTATTATTTTTTTATATATGGCTGATTGACTATTGATAATATTACAGAGGAATGTTAAATATGCCCATGTATATTTTTTAGTAATACTTATATACGTAAAAGCGTAAGCTATTGTTTGTAAGTATTGTGCAATTTTGAGTGTAATTTTTTTTCTCTTAACTTCATCAAAAAACTTTCATGTTTTGAACCATTAAATGCAACAGTGAGTAATGATCGTATTTCATGTAAAAATACTCTTTAAGTGAATAAATGCTGACTTAAAAATTAATAAATGAAAAGTAAAACATACGAAAATACGGGAAAATATTTATGCAAAATATTCAGGGAAAATTTGGAAATTCAATTGTGTCGAGATTATGGTTTCACCCCAGAAATACACATACTTCCTTTTCTGTTATACTTCCCTTGTGATCATCAGAAAATGCTTTTAATCCATCGTATTTCTCAGTGCACGACTGATTACAAGAAGAAACAATTTCAGCCTGAGAATATACTAATCATCGTCAGCTGATTTAGGATAAGCTGTAGCAACGTGAACATAGACCAATTGTGGCAATGTTGCAAAGTTTTAATTATAATCATTTAAGGAAGACGGATCCCTAAGAGTTAGATGACAGAATTAAAATAAAAAAAGAACAAAGTCAAGAACAAGTTACTTATTAGGAAAAAAAAAAAAATTACTCGTAATATTTTATGAACTTTTACAACTTTCTTAGAACAATATAATACGCATTTATAAATTTTATTTTATTAACTATTGTTAAAGTCTCGGAAACAACTAATTTCACCTCGAATTTCACTAGACATGCAAGTGCCTACTTAAAATTGAAGTATATGCAGAAATAAACATTGATTTTATTCTCTTTTACCACACGTCTGAAGTTTCATACTCAATTACTTAAATTATTAAGATACATAGTCCCAATATTGGATAAATAATAATAGTAGATGTGCAAAATTAATTGTAAACACTTTTTGACATAACCTCTTAAGAAAAGTCGTTTATTTTCGATGTTTATTGATTCCAATACTCCCATCACAAACTCAAGAAATTAGTGCAATTCACGAAACTTAGATATCTCAACATATATACATTACAAGGGTTTCATCCAAAAAGAGACACTTCAATATTCATAAAAGTTGCAAAAGCTACTGCAATACTGAAGCCTCATTCGGTAATAATGTACGAAATGCAGAAAACGCAAAAAAAGTGGATCAGCGCCATCTAGCATTGCGGATTTCTGAACTAAAAAGTGGCCCTAAAATTCTGGACAATATACGACGGTCACAATACCGCTCAATCCAGTTCTGAGAACGTCATTTATGCATAAGGAGGAAGGAAAATTGACTCCCGACTCCCGAGCGCAAAAAACGACGAGTTAGTTGCCCCCACCATTCGGCCAAACTACGCTCTGATTGGATCGGAGTAGCTACTACACGTCCAATGGCAGACGAATGCACCTAAAGTCGACAGCTGCTCCGAACCAATCGGAGCGTAGTTTGACCGATCGGTGGGGGTATCTGACTCAATTTTGCTTTTGCACTTGGGACAATCAATTTTCTTTCCCCCTCTTCTATTCTGCAAAAATGACAGTCTCAGAACTGGATTGAGCGGTACTGTGACCGTCGTATATTGTCCAGAATTTTAGGGCCACTTTTTAGTTCAGAAATCCGAAACGCTAGATAGCGCTGATCCACTTTTTTTGCGTTTTCTCTATATTTTGTACAGGATCACGTGGAGAACATAGGGGATGGAATAATGACCACAGATCTTATTGATATGATTATTGATCAATTCAAAAACTCAGTTGAAGGATTTTTGAACTGATGCTGTTCGGCATTGTCGATTCCACCATTACTACGAAAACTCCATTCACATGAAAAATAAGCTATAGTATTATGTCTTATATTTTATATTTAATTTAAATTTTTTTTCAACTTTGAACATATTTTTCTGTTTCAGGTAAGCTTGTATTCAATACAACATTTTACCATTCAAACAAATGTAAGTAAAATTTTAATTAGATAACTATTGAATTCTTAATCATCTTATATAACCCACTGTGTTTTCAACTCTTAGTTTAAGGCTTTACAAGAGTCAAGAGCACAATCTTGGAATTGTCTTGTATTGTCTTAAATTTCAAGACAATGTACAATACAATACACTGGTCTTATTTTCAAGACAATACCAATATGAACGCCAGAAATTTTGTGATTCAAGTACTGTTTGACTACAAACTTACACTAACAAATTAAAACCCTCCATAGTTTTGCTTTTCAATACTGTTTTTAAATATATCTCTAAATTTTCTTACTCTTGATTTCAACTTGTCTAATTAAAGCCGTAAGTTTTGATCTAATCTTTTTTCCTATAGTTTAACTATTTTAATGTTATACATACACTATAGTCCGCTATAGTCTGTACACAACGTTTATTTTAAATAACTCATCGATTGCGGCTGAAAATTTATTAGTACTTATTGACGTTATTTTCTACCATCCGAATCATGTAGGTAAGATAACAACTGTTTTATTCGTAAAATGGGGAGGGCAAGTCCACAAACTTTATTGAGTTGTTTTACCAAAGGTCGTTGTTTCAATGAAAAACTTTGTTAAAACTATGAAACATTTCCGAGACAGTAATACTCCTGACTCAAGATCGCAAGCATAATTCATTTTTTCAATTTTTTTTTTTTTTTTTTCAAGACCAACACAACATTTTCTTTGGTATTCGTTCGTCTTGCCTGTACGTAACCTCGTTAGGACGGTACACTATCCATCTCTGCTGTAAAAGATAACCCAGCGGATAAACTTAAAATAAAGGGCTGAATATTCATTGCTCCGTCAAACTTTTGAGTTGTTGACGCATACACGTACACAATACCTCGCCTTCTTCATGATGATAAACCGGCCTATACAACGTATTCGTCTGAACAGCCGCGGGCAGTTTATGTTTGGAAAGACGAGACTCGCAAATTAAGTTTGCAATTTAAATTCGCTCGTCTGGTGCGCAAAAAAGACGCTCGTCCCGAACAAAAGCCGCGGCGCGGGCTGACTTGACGAGTCGGTCCCTTCGAATCGAGCCTGAAATTTACGGGTCAACGAAAAAAAAAGACTTCCTTTTCCAGAAAAAAAAGCGCAGCCCCGTCATCTGTCAAAAAAATAGACACCTCGAGGAAAAAAGCCGCCTCCTTCGCCGCGCGCTATATAGATACAACCGAGATAAAAGGAAATACTCCCGAAGCGAGAAAGAGCACAGGAGGCGTCCGTCCGAAGGAAGAAGGCGATGAGAAGGAAAAAGGAGCTACTGCCTCCGGACGTATCGATTGCCGTGCGAATTTTCGCACCCGAGGTCCTCCCCCCCCCGTCCCCTCTGCTGTCGATTTAACGAAGGTGCCGACTCCCAGTTTCTCTCGAGTGTACAACCTATACACACCTATTTCTCGTATCCCTTAAACGAAAGGTTGATGCTTCCACTTTATTTGTTTTTTCAAAATAAACAGATTACAGCACATAGGTATACTTTTCTCCTGTCAGTGACAACTGGACCATAAGTTACTGCTTTCATTTAACCGCGTGAAATTGATTCCATTGTAGCGTATTCGTGCATTAAAAAACATAATAAAAAAAAAAAGTAAATTTTCCACAAATGGATCACGCCACGTCATCGCTTCAATTTCACTCGCTCGATTTTCTATTTTTCCCTCACTCGAATCTCCCATCTCGGCTGAAATGAATTCCATACACACGCACACACTTGGCGCATGAAACGCCACACCGGTAATATTCCCATTAATTTCGTACCATCTCGCGCGGATATTTTTCCATTTTCATTTGCTCCGCGCACAGCCATCGCCGAGCGTGTAATACAACGTATATATGGAGCCCGTCCCCCTCTTTTTCCGCCCTCCTACTCGACATACATTAAAAACTACACGCACAGAGGCGCTGGTGTAACCGTGTAACACCCCGTAGTTCGCTTATATACATCCCGAGTTATTTATTTACGAGCGAGGAACGAGATGAGAAGGTGAAAGCCCCTGGATCCAGTGCCTCCTGCTCGGGCTTACCACCACTATACCTATGCACCCAGGAGGGGAGAGAGATATTTCGAGAGACAGATAGAAAGGTCCTTGCCCCCACCATCCCCTTCAGGAGGACGCGAGAAGGCGAGCAGACGGTCGATGCCCAGGGTAACAACCGAAAGATATATATGTGTATGTGTATATACACGCAAACTCTCTCTAGCTAAGCTCTCGCCTCCTCGTCTTGGCTGAAGGGTATCGGCTCCCCTTCTCTCCTCTTTTCGTCCTTTTAGTGTGGCCCTCCTCCTCCTCCTCCTCTGCCCGTCAGTCGTTTTACTTACACCTAGAGCAGTTTCGACTTTTCCTGTGAGCCTTCGATAATCAGAAGCGTAAGTGCGTGGGGGTTCGATGCAGGGGGAGAAAAGAATCCAATTTCGCGCGTTTCTCTTTCTCCTCGGGATATTTCTCGCTCACACTAGTTATCGAAGAAAAAGTTTAGAAACCCGAAGCCATCGCACCGTCGACGACTTTGGCATGTGTGCACATAAATGTGTAGGTACCATGGCATACTTATCATCGGAAATTTTCATTGTACCTGGCAGAGAAAAAAAATCAAGCGCTCGTGGGTAATCGTAGCGTCATCTGTGTTTCATTAGCTAGTGCTTACTAAAGCTCGGGTGGGTGTGCAAGGAAAATTGGAAGCGGGGATTTTTCGCTGATTCACCAGAGGTGATTGTGCCTTTGTTTTTGTTGGTGTTCGCTGTGTGTAAACATTTGTCAGACTTACTTTTTTTTTTTGAAAAACACATGCTTGGGGCGTTTTTTTCGACATTTTTTGCAATATTTTTGGATGATAAGTGTTTTGATAAATTTTTTTTTATTTTTAAATATTGAAAAATTACTTTGAGCGACACGTAAATCGCAAGAAAATTAGGAGCACTTGCTTCTTTGAAGTAAAAATTATGTATTGTTTCTTTAAAAAAATGTTCGTTTGAATTTTCACCCGATCATCATCCCTACCCGTCAATCGTCTGGTTTATTGAAAATTATACTTCGGTAAAATAAGGTTTTACAAATAATTCTGTTTCATCAAGTGTATCATTTTTGCTTTAATGACGCAGGATTTTCATTTGTGTTAATCACATTAATTTTAATGTGCACTGCTCCTTGCTTTCTTTTTATTTTCGAGTCTCCAAATATAGGTACCCACTTTAAGGTACTACAACTTTACCCTATATTATGATGTAGTATCATATTCATTCATCAAAGAAATAATTACATCTAACCAAGCAGATACATATTTACTGTATATGAAAACATGTAATTATTG
Organism: Copidosoma floridanum; assembly: GCF_000648655.2. The sequence continues at coordinate 196,335 of NW_019379461.1, read as the reverse complement.
TATAAATTAAAAGCAACTGCAGACAAAAAAACTCTTAAAGACAAGTCAATGCACCGCACAAAGTGGCGCCTCGAAAGTTCCCAGCTATTCAAACCTCGTATGGTACATCGAGGCCAAGCGAAATCATCAAAGTTCCCTCTTTTTCGAAAAAAAAAAAATCTCGAAATTCCACCAGTTTCGACGAGGACAAAGGATGAGACACTGAGCACTCCCTGTCCCCCGAGTAAACTCACCGGCGGCGATTTTTCCTCTTTCAAAGTTGGCCCGCCAGTTATGTGCCCTGGACTACAGACCGGACGACACAAAAAAAAAAAAAGAGAGAAAAAATCGCCGCTAACTCTGCAGAAATCGTTCACGTCCAAGCTCAGCGGAGACTCAATTCAATTTCCGCGTTTCCCCGAGTGCGTTTTCATTCAATTCCCCAATACCCACCCACCAGGGAATCCGTCTGTTCCTTTGGAAACAAGAAAATATCGTCGAGAGAACATACGCACAAACGGACGTGGTACAATGTAACATGGCGCAACAGTCGCAGGGGAAAGAAACTCTCGAGGCGTACTTGGCTACGTGCGAGTGAAAAGGGAAGCGAAACTAACTCGGGAGAGCAAACACAGCTACCTTGGGTGGGCAATTAAAAATCTGACCCCGTTGCCCAGACTCGTGGTATAAAATGCATTGTTTCTCGTTGGACAAACTTTTTAGATGCCCCGCTGAAAAACATTCTTTTGAAATGGTCGGGTTACACCTTTTTTTTTTTTTTTTTTTTTTTCACCAACTAAGCCATGGGAAAATAATCTTTTTGAAGGATTCATGGTCGGTACTCTGACAAATGTAAACAGAAACAGATTTTTAATTAATTTTTTGTTTTTCTATTCGACCTGAACACTTTTTTTATGTCTTTTCTATACATCGTTCAAATAGTTGCATGGTGCTTGCATCGGCTTGCATCTGAATAATTATGAAACACTTGGGAGCAAAAAATTTACTTTTTAACACAACGTTTTTAGCTATCAGCAAGTTTAGATTGACAATCTTCCCTGTTGAAATTGAGTCACTAAAAATATGTTGACAAATATGTAAAGAATTGGTTGGTTGAATGTAAAATTTAATTAGTCTGTTGAATATTATAACTACAATTATCAGCTACACAAAAAAATTGGTTTGAACCAAAAACAGGCATACTATACAAGTACCATTTCGCAATTTCATGTACCGTGTAATCACAAAATTCAATACTTCCCCCTTAAATACTTCGCAGTTTGTAAACTACCCTCTACCTCCTTTGCGTATATATGTATCCAGGAAAACGAGTGGTAGTTGTATTATATACACGTACATATCGAAATCTCCAAAAAGTTATGAGATGGATGAAACCCAAAAGCGGTTCACCCTCTGATTTTAAAAAATTCAATGTCCCGTGAGGGTAATCTTTTTTTTTTATGTCTCTTGGTCTGGCTAATCCAGTTTGACCCCCAATACTTAAATCTTGAAAAAAGAATTTATGAAGAAAACTAGTGTCACAAACAATTACCAAATTCCAATAACCAGTATTCGTTGAAAAATTTATCGAAAAAGCACTTTAAGCTCAGCGCCAAAAAAAACGTGGATAGAGTCAAAAGTTACTAGTGAAATCTGATAAAATCCATTTAAAGTCATCACGTCTCAGATTGGTCAAACCAAGTCACATCACAGGTCGTGTTACTCCGAACCTGGACAATGTACTCTATATTCTACGAAAGAACCTTCGTACACACATCCAACTTTCGTTCCCTCAATCTTCTTACTTTTCATAGATCCCAACGTATATACGCGCCCATAATCAAACATCCGCGCGCCGAGGCATCAATATCCCCGGCAAGCTATTGAAAACTTCTCCTCCCGAGCCACCTCGTCCACCATGACTTTTAATTGAAGTTTGATCAACAAAGAAAGCTGCGGGCTATGGGTCAAAGGAAGACCAACTGCTCTTTCGAATGACCTCTGTCGTATAGGTACCGTCATGCACTACTACCAGCGCAAAGTTCCTTGCGCCCTTCTCTCTCATCGAGTACAATAAAAGCACCGAAGTAAGTCTAGACGTCGATCGTCGTCGCGGGGGCGCCAGCAAAGCCTTAAGGACTCGAATCCACGCTAACTGTACCAACTGCCGTACCATACGTATGCGTAGTACTTGTACACGCACCCCCTTATGTTATATATATATAGACGGAAATCTTGGCTCACGCTAGCGTGCCTTTCTTTTTACGGTGCAGTACATCACCAGCAAAAATGACTACGACTGTGGCCTTTTTTCCCTTCTAGGATGGCTGTGGTGGTCAATCCATCAGATGATGCGCCATTGAACATGTGGTGGTAGGACTCCTTATCACTCTGATGGTTCAAAGGCTCTGTACCACTTATCACAAGTGTGTTGGTCTACTGTTGCGGCATCAGTGCTCGTCCGCATTTACCATTTGACTGGTTCGCTTCTTATTGGCACACTTAAATGGTGTATCTATAGCTAAAGCACCGCATCGAAGCTTCCGTATTTTCTATCGTACCTTGCGAGCATGTGCTCCCCGTTTCATACAGTGCTTCTTCTTCTTTTGGTATCGTTGAATTATCGACTGTTTTACAATCTGTGATTTATACTTTGCTGCAGGTTTTGGTTTTATTAATTGCAAAAAGGGTAGTTCCTTTTCATTAATAGTAGGTGGTATTGTTGGGTATCTTTTGTCATTGGACAAAGTTATCGAATCATCATTATTCGACACTGAGCTTAATATTTTCTTTCAATGACCCTTTTTAATACCCATACATGAAATTAGTGTACCTTAACTAACAGTCTAAAGAAGGGCAAATCATATTCTCGTATACTTAGTACCCCGTATTAGCGATAGATATTGCTACCACGATGCAGTCCAAGAGCAAACATCCATATAGGTTTCCTCGGGTTTCCTCCCGCTGCGCTTGCAAGTGCAGAGGTGCAGCTACATGGGCGGTATCGGTAACTATTAGGCTGCGATACAGTGTGCTAATTAATGTTAATTATTCAAACCTCCCGTTGTTGCATCTGACTTTTTTTCCAAGCTGTCTACGCAGCAGCGCAGACTCTCGAGTGTGTACAGAAGACGATGAAAAAATTGTGCTTATCATAATCCACGATAATCCAGATGTTATCGTCTGCGCAAACACGTATTGTGTAAAAACCGGAAATCTTTATTATCAAGCATTCGGTGCTTCGAGTTTTCGCTGCTGTGAGGTTTAAGCTGTGTATCGCGAAACCTTCTGCGTCGGTGGGTCTTTAGCAGCGAGAGGGTAATATCTCTGACGCGGTGCTTTCGACAAACCGGTTTTAACTCGATCCCTCGCTTGCTGCGGTTAAAGTATATCAGTAAGAGGAAAAGGGAGAGAACTACTTCCCCTTAAAAAACGAGAAGCGAAAAAATATATAAACAAGGAGAGAATCGTCGTCGTCGTTGTAGTTTGGGTCTCTTGACCGTTTGGACAAACTTGATCTTCCGTCCGCGCTCGAAAAGAAGATTTATCATCACAACTATTTATTATGTACTTAACGATTTGGTTTATTTATTTATTATTATTATTTTTTTATATATGGCTGATTGACTATTGATAATATTACAGAGGAATGTTAAATATGCCCATGTATATTTTTTAGTAATACTTATATACGTAAAAGCGTAAGCTATTGTTTGTAAGTATTGTGCAATTTTGAGTGTAATTTTTTTTCTCTTAACTTCATCAAAAAACTTTCATGTTTTGAACCATTAAATGCAACAGTGAGTAATGATCGTATTTCATGTAAAAATACTCTTTAAGTGAATAAATGCTGACTTAAAAATTAATAAATGAAAAGTAAAACATACGAAAATACGGGAAAATATTTATGCAAAATATTCAGGGAAAATTTGGAAATTCAATTGTGTCGAGATTATGGTTTCACCCCAGAAATACACATACTTCCTTTTCTGTTATACTTCCCTTGTGATCATCAGAAAATGCTTTTAATCCATCGTATTTCTCAGTGCACGACTGATTACAAGAAGAAACAATTTCAGCCTGAGAATATACTAATCATCGTCAGCTGATTTAGGATAAGCTGTAGCAACGTGAACATAGACCAATTGTGGCAATGTTGCAAAGTTTTAATTATAATCATTTAAGGAAGACGGATCCCTAAGAGTTAGATGACAGAATTAAAATAAAAAAAGAACAAAGTCAAGAACAAGTTACTTATTAGGAAAAAAAAAAAAATTACTCGTAATATTTTATGAACTTTTACAACTTTCTTAGAACAATATAATACGCATTTATAAATTTTATTTTATTAACTATTGTTAAAGTCTCGGAAACAACTAATTTCACCTCGAATTTCACTAGACATGCAAGTGCCTACTTAAAATTGAAGTATATGCAGAAATAAACATTGATTTTATTCTCTTTTACCACACGTCTGAAGTTTCATACTCAATTACTTAAATTATTAAGATACATAGTCCCAATATTGGATAAATAATAATAGTAGATGTGCAAAATTAATTGTAAACAGTTTTTGACATAACCTCTTAAGGAAAGTCGTTTATTTTCGATGTTTATTGATTCCAATACTCCCATCACAAACTCAAGAAATTAGTGCAATTCACGAAACTTAGATATCTCAACATATATACATTACAAGGGTTTCATCCAAAAAGAGACACTTCAATATTCATAAAAGTTGCAAAAGCTACTGCAATACTGAAGCCTCATTCGGTAATAATGTACGAAATGCAGAAAACGCAAAAAAAGTGGATCAGCGCCATCTAGCATTGCGGATTTCTGAACTAAAAAGTGGCCCTAAAATTCTGGACAATATACGACGGTCACAATACCGCTCAATCCAGTTCTGAGAACGTCATTTATGCATAAGGAGGAAGGAAAATTGACTCCCGACTCCCGAGCGCAAAAAACGACGAGTTAGTTGCCCCCACCATTCGGCCAAACTACGCTCTGATTGGATCGGAGTAGCTACTACACGTCCAATGGCAGACGAATGCACCTAAAGTCGACAGCTGCTCCGAACCAATCGGAGCGTAGTTTGACCGATCGGTGGGGGTATCTGACTCAATTTTGCTTTTGCACTTGGGACAATCAATTTTCTTTCCCCCTCTTCTATTCTGCAAAAATGACAGTCTCAGAACTGGATTGAGCGGTACTGTGACCGTCGTATATTGTCCAGAATTTTAGGGCCACTTTTTAGTTCAGAAATCCGAAACGCTAGATAGCGCTGATCCACTTTTTTTGCGTTTTCTCTATATTTTGTACAGGATCACGTGGAGAACATAGGGGATGGAATAATGACCACAGATCTTATTGATATGATTATTGATCAATTCAAAAACTCAGTTGAAGGATTTTTGAACTGATGCTGTTCGGCATTGTCGATTCCACCATTACTACGAAAACTCCCACACTTCTTATTGTGAGCATTGTATAATATTTGCTTCGTATTAAAATTTCTCTTGAAGTTTTTACTGATCGACTTATTAGTATTTACATTTATTATAGTATTTATATTAGTATTTATTTTTATATATGACGATTCTATCCGCAATGATTCATAATATTATTAATTGCAACGCTGCAATTTGATCGTCTAAAACATACTTAGCTATAGATAGGTTGATATATCATATAGGTAGTCATACACTGTAATTTGATATTGGTATTACTTTTAATTAGAAAGGTAAGAAAAAAATATGCTCATATAATTTTCAGCAAATGTGTGCATTGAATTTTTTATTTAGATACAAAAATTTTTTTTAAATTCATTTAAAAATTAATTCAAAAAGCTTATCGCTATTACATCATTATAAATTTTACTGTTTACTTCTATTTCCATCCTTATATTTACAAATTTACAAAATACTTAAAAATGCACAAAATATTTAAAAATGTACGAAATTAATACAGTATAAAATACTTATATAAACATATAAAACGTTATATAGGCTGCATGAAACATATGATAAAACATGCCATTTTTTATGGCATGGAAACAATTGAAATTCAATTCTTTCTTAAATTTCTTGTGATATTTCGATTTTCTTAAATTATTTTTTGCGAATTCTTGGATGAAAAATTTTATTACTATTTTAAGAATGACTCATTGCTTTGGTACATGGTAATATGTTTAGCAAAAAGNCCAAGATTTTTTTTGATAGATCAGTTTTATTTAAGTAATCCGTCAAAAAAATTTTTTTCACAGTTCGCAATATACAAATTTTTTATTCTTACTGCAGCTGTACAATTAAAATTTTAGTTTTCACCTTATTAGAATTTGAAGAAAATTTTTATTCTTGAAAAAATAATTTTTGTTTTACTCTCCTATTATTGACAAAAATGTTAGGGTTTGGTAATGAGCAGTAAAAAGACACTGTTTATTGATCAGCCTCTAATTTAAATTTTCATCAATGAGAGGTACAACTTAGTATCTATTAAACTACTCCAAGAGAGTGTATAATTTCAACTGAAAGCCAGAGAATCCGTAGTTTCCGTATACCGTATTTTTTTATCGTTTGTAAATATTTATTCTTTCATTGTTAAAGAACCGTCTGTTGATACCATTTCTTACTATAAAGTTTTTCAGAATAAAAATCTTGCTATTAAAAATTAAGATTACATATTAAAGTAATTGGAGAAGTATAAACAAGGTCAAACATATACACATAATTTTTGAACGAAAAGTAAAAGAAGAGGGTTTTAAATGAGATTTTTGCTTGTTTATTAATATTATCCAAGTTCGTGCAAAGACTCCCGAAACCAAGCCGTAATTTTATTGTAAAATCTTGTACGCAACAAATCGAGCTACCAAAAGCTTTAAAAGTTCTTATAGGTCTTACAAACCAATTAATTTAATATGATTCATCGGCCACTGCACCCTTCAACTCTTCCTGAGTAGGCACGCACACTCATGAAAGTTACAGACGATTCCAAAAGGTGTTAAAATACGCAGTTTTGAGTCTTCTTCATCAACAATACGAGCAATATAGCCTCTCCGAGTAGCAACAGAGTAACGTATGAAAAAATTAACCATAAATCGAGCCTGCATTTCCTCCCTCTCACGCTTCTCTTCCACACATCTCATGAGCACATACAATAAAAGTAGGAGGGTTGGTGTTTACCGGCGCTAGACCGGTGGTCCGGGGCGACAAGAGAAGAAGCAGCATCAAGGATGCGCACATCAGACGACGACGGGGGTTGGACGCCGATCCTCGGTTCGTGCGGGCGTTTGTGTATACACACCTCGGAGACGACGGGGGTTGGCTGTCCGCTCTGGCGTGTTAAAAAGCGCCGGGTTGCGCGCGCGCGCCCACTCGCCCCCCTTGTGTATTCTCACGCTGTTTTATGTGTGTGTGCGTGTGGCTGCTGCTAGGCACCGCCGAGTATATGAACTATGCGAGCATCAGTCGACACGTCGCGCCGCTATCGCCTGCACCTTCTTATCGTACGTGCTGATACACTTTTTTGTCGTTATCTCGCTCAAAGGGAGTACTGTTTTGATGCAACCGATTATTTTTTTTTTTATTTTTTTTTTTTTATTCGCGCGTTAAAACGGCACGCGTTGGCAGGAATCTCGCTGAACGAGAACATGATAGGGGGAGAGAGCGTGTGAGAATTCTTTTTGTACCCTCGGACAAGTGCACCGAACGAGATGGAATTTCGTTCTTTTTGTCTCCTCTGATATCGTGTTCAAAATCAATGCACCGATTAGCCTAAACGTCAAATCTGAGTTTATTCAAATAGATTCCGAGTACTCGATAGTTCATTCGCAATCACACTTGAGAAATCCATTGACGCAATGCTTATGTATTGGCCGTGACATTCACATTCATACCTATACGAGCAATTTTATACGTGCGCAGGACACGTACGTGTGATTCGCCCTCTGCCCTTGCTCTGCTATCTTAAGGCTTTTGTCGAGCATGTACGAATCTATTGTAATTAAACGCGGAGGGTCGAGCTTTAGAAGTTGCCGTGGCAATTAGTAACGATATCGACCGACATTATCTGCGTCTCGCGCCAGATATTTTGGATTAGCATACAGGCGAGTGCGGCATTGTATACGCTCTAGGGTATACACGGAGGAGAAACAGAGAGAGATAGAGAAATTAATTAGGGCTGCGTTGGATATTTATCTAAGTAATAAGTATGGCGTGACTCGGCGTAAAACTGCTCTCTTGTGCGGTTCACGGGTGCACAAACGCGCATGTCAGATTGCAAATTCTGAAAGGAATAAACAATTAAACGAGTGCGCGAGTGTGAATTGAATGCAGATTTTTGGTATGCGTCGGAGAACTAATTTTGGGTAGTACATTAGCTTGTGACACGTGTCTGATGGCAATGAACAAAAGGTTGCTCGAATCATTAACAAAACATTGTATGAATACTTAATAGGGGCTCAATATATATTTTTTAAGGGTTTTTAATACTTCATTAAGCAGAATTGTATAAAAAAAATTTTTGAAAAATGATTTATTCTAATCTTTTTCTTGGGTTAAGATAAAATTCATCCAAAAAATTTTCCCTGGTGACTTCATCTGAAAAAACCATTGATAACGCATTGATTATCGAACAATGAAAAAACATTAAAAACGTATTAATTCGAGGCTTTATAAAAAAGAATTTACGAGTCTTGTACGACGTGCCGAATACATGTTGCGATTTACTTATTGCACGAACTACAAACTAAAAAAAAAAAATCAACGTTCGTTCTTTGTGTTCCTCTAGAGACGATGGCTCTTCTCAAAATCTTTGCAGCACTTTTAGTTAGTCAAGGTAAGTATTTGTTGGTTAATCATTGGTACTGCCATGAATATAATAACTAAGTTTCAATATAAGTTAAATTTGAATTACTATAAATACTTTCATTTAAGTTAGCCGTGATTGTTTAAAAATCAGGGAGGAAAAATTCAAGCTTTTAGTTTTTATCAGTTTGTAACCATTACGAGATTAATAAAATTGCATTTTGAACAAGTTGTCAAGGCTGACCAAGGTTGGGCTGATAAAGAGCAATTTCCATACTACGTTGCTGTCGTAAGAGTTGTAGACAATACAGCAAGAGACATTTATTGTGCTGGTGCACTTGTCAAGGAAAACTATGCCGTGACAAGCGCTTCATGTGGACCTGACGAGTTGACTAGNTAGCATCAAGAATTTGCATTTTAATAAAAAAAAATCAATTAAAGCAATACTAGTCATTCTCTAACTTGTGCTAACTTCTTACCAGTCAAATCTTAAAAAATTACGTCCGATTATTTCACATAAATGTCGTACTTTTAAAACAGTTGAGTCATAAAGAAAAAGTTCAGTGTTATGAAAAAATGCGATTTGTAAAAAATATGGTTTCCCATTTCCACAAAAAAAAAAAAAAAAAAAAAAAAACACCACCCATGTTGAAGAATGTTTGATCAATACCGACGCACCATATCCACCTCTCCATTTTCCCTTCTAACGATATTCATTTTCTAAACTATGGGAAAAAAAGTCCCAAGCAACACTACACACAGGTGTCCGATACCGACGAAAAGTAAAACCGAAATATAAGCACACGTTTACTAGACGCGAAATTCGGGTGCTGTATCTGTAACACGTAATGTTTCCCCAACGGCGCACAGTCCCGCCGACGCGAATCGGCAGCGACATAAGTATACGTATCCGACTCTCGTCGCGTGACTCTGCCACCGCCAACTTTCCCGTCACTCTACGTGTGTATATACGTGTGCATTGGAACTTTTTTGTGCGACCAACAGAGACGGTATAAATGCTACGGGAGAGTCGCGTACGATCGGCCGCGGGGGTGGGACGAAACACACGAAACTTTTTCTCCCTTGTCGACGAGGAGCGGCGGCTGTTGTGCGTATAGATGTACTTACATGCAACTCCAAGGGGAATGGAAAGTGAATAAGGGCCGGCGCCCTTGCTCCCATACTTTCTCCATCGGCCAAATAAGCTTCATCGCGACGTCTAGTCTAGGTCCTACGTGCAACGAGACGAGAAATCGGCTTTGTGAACTTATGGGCGCTATATCTCTTGTGGACCGTGGGCAAAACGCGGAGTCTCTTCCCTTTGGTGTTTTTATTGCTCGCGGAGGCGGAGGATATAGATAATGCGAGCGGTGTACCTACGAGTTTATTTTGTGGATGTATTAACGGGTAGACGGTCGCTGTGGATTAAAACCGCTCGGTCGGATCTAAAGATAGAGCCGTATCGTTTGGTGGTGTACCTTTTGTGCGGCGCGAGCGAGCCTTTCCATTGGGTATACAGCGCGGATCAATTGCTTTAGTGCCGCTGACGTATACGGTACCTATGATCGAGTTGGCCTAAAGTACTCTTGTTGCTCTTGGGTTTGAACGTCGCGCTAGTTTTTCTAGCTGGTTTTTTTTTTTTTTTTTACCTTTGATGTGCGGTTGTTGTGATTTTTTTCTAAACGATTCTGGTTGTCTAATGTAGAATATGGTATCGAAGCAGGTGCAATTTATTGACATCAAAGTTGAGAGAATAATGTGTGTAAGGAAATTTTAATTGTACGCATTAGATGGTTGATCCACAAACTCGAAAATATCATTTGCACAACAAAAACATCGACTTAAAGAAATCAGGGACGATTAAAAATTTTGAATACAAAGTAATATTTATATTGCCGACAAAACAATTATTGTTAGTTTTTTTTTATCTACTATAGAGGTTATTTATGCACTGAATACTTGAGTAAAAATATTTATGACAGCCTAAGAAATGATTGCACCGAAAGTTGACTAATATTTTTCTATTTTTTCGACGCATATACTTTTCACGCTACAGTTTTTTTACTCAAAATTTAATCTAAAATGCAATTTACTAATGAAGCTCGAATCAACATTCCTAGATTTCACTTCATAAAACATTATTTGAATGCAAGTAATAAAAATTTCAAAGCTACGTATTTTATATTTGATTTAGTTAATGTTTGAAATTTCACGTTACGCTTATAAAAAAATAATAAATAGAAGTAGTTGTGAATATAAAAAAAGTAAGCCTAGCTTCTTTGGAAAGCGAAATAATAATAGAAGGTGTTGTCAATCTTTTATTGCATTTAAAATGTAATAAGACAAACGTAATTTATGAAAAATAATTATCTAACTATAGACAAATAGTGTGCATGTATAAAGTTGACTTTAATTGAACTACGAGAACAGAAAAAAAAATTAAAATTATATTCATTATAGAGTAATGTAATTATAGAGTAAACGAACATACAATTCATCGGTCATTTATTTTAATAGTATTTGTCTGAAAAATACCTCGAAAAATACGTGATTATTTAAGAAGCCCCCACAATTAAAATTACTTAGGTGCATATACGAGCTACGTATGTTAATTATTTTAATCCCCTGATCCTTCACCTTTCAAAGCTGCTGTTGTTGCTTTGGCAAAAAAAAATGTACCCAGACACACACTACAAATACGCGTCGCGATAATCTCACCTCCTCCTCTACATACTCTTCCGAAAGCGTAAAATTTTGGCGGCAAAACCTGTTGGGGGTGAAACACTACAAGTGGAAAACCGGTTGTGCAACAGCAACTCTTTGCTGTTTGTAATGTAGCGCATTATGGTTTAGTGTGTGTATTTCTCTCGATGAGTATGCCTCTTTTCTTCCCACGCGCGTATCACATTGTGTTTACCGCTGTGTGCGATGAAATATTTAAAATGTGAGAAAAATACACTCTTGGGCGGTTGATTAGAGACTGAGGATGTAAAAACGTTGATATTACGACAATTTTCTTTCGAGAAAAGAAAAATACTGTTTGCCAAAAGCTTCGGGGATAAATTATTTTTTCATCGTCACGTCCGTACAATGCGTAAATATTTCCCAATATATATATACAACAGATTATTTGTGCTAAAAATTTTCTTTATTATTTAGTATTTATTACTTACCATTTAACATTATTTACTGCAGTATCAATAGCAGTACAATTTTCAAAGAAAAAAAAGTAAAACAAAATATTAGAAAAAAATAATCATTCATATTGACATACTTTGTAAATTACTTAATACTTACTCGTTAAATAAGGAGTAAAATTTTTGTTGAACACGCATTATCTCGGAAGAAAATTTATTCCAAAGTGCATGAAAATTGTCATTCACAATGTTTCACAGTACTTGGACTACTCGGCAATATACTAAATATATATATGTACAATATCTGTACGGTATAATTTCACGAATGTTCAAAACGCATTTTGCTTTATTTTCACGTTTCTCTTGCATTCACTAATGCGTATGTTCAATGACTCGGAGTAGGGACATGAGGTACAATGGAAAATTCACCAACTCCATTTTCTCTCATTCGCGTATATTATAATTACGGTAATACCGGATTGAGATTTCACATGGATTATTCAGTTATTAATTATGCGCACAAGAACAATATTGCGCTTCAATTTAAATCAACGCATCATCCCATACTGTATTGTGATATAAAAAAGGGCTTTTAGCTTCCATCGCTGAAATACCCAATCGACGATTTATGAAAAAGATACTTAATGTCCTATGTGTGCAATACCAAAAGATAGTAGTCAAGTTGGGTCCATGTGTAAGTGTTAAATATTATTCGGACTGACAGTTTAAATAAACGGGATTTTTGGATTTTCGGGAAATTCCGCGGACAGTTCAACGAACCGATACAACGATCGACACGCGTCATGGATCTATTTCCGAAAATTCAGCCGAAAATGCAATAACGCTGCCACCGTGGGTTGATTAAACATTCATTTGTGACAGGTGAAGCCTCGATCGGTGGTCGTACGGGGTAATATGTATTTTTAGAATTCAACAGACGCGTGGCAGGTGGAATCTATACAAACTGATGATGGAAAAGCGGGGTTTATTTCCGAATATTCCGATTTGCCCGTTTTGGTCCGCGATTATAGCAGGTACAGTTGAATGACGTGGTTTTTAAATGCATTGATTAGATAAAATAATGTTAGCTTAGTGAAAAATGTTAAATAAGTATTTTACATGTTAAATGTGTACTATACTTATCTGCCAGGAGAACAATTTTCTTAAATGTCGTATCCTCAATTTTGATAGTTGAAATATTTTTTCAGCAATAAAACATTATTCAGAAGAAACAACATTTTTCTTTGAAAGTGCTTTAAAAACCATACAATTATTGTGTCCTAATCTGATTAATGCGGACTCGTACCTCTTGTTAGTAAAAAAAGAAAATTTTTTGAAAAATATGTTCATGACAGAAACCATTTTATTAACCTTTGATCCTTGTCATCTGAAAACTACTAGTCACACAGCTGGTTAAAAAAAAAAAAAAAAAAAAATTATAGTCGGAGCAGACAGACGCGTCTATATACTTATCACACTCGGCTGTATAAATAAAATAGCAAACGCGCGACAAGAAGACAAGTGTCATCCTCCATATAAACTCGCGTCTGAGACTCGCTCGATTGTTGCACATTCAATTTGAAAAAAAAGTCGCCTGTCTATATTCCCTTTTACCCGCTTCATAATGAAACTCTCTGCTTCTCTGCTCGAAGGGACAATCCGCGCGGTACTAAAAGGCCATACGACAGCTGACTGTGACACGAGATAGGGAAAAAAAGTGGGCTTTTGTCCGCCGACGCGTCCGACAGATTCATTAAAAGTTGGCCTGGTGCAGCGCGTGTGTATCTATGTTGGAACGGTGGATTAGTTCAATGCGATTATCGTATCGCCAGTGGTTTTTAAAAGCTCGGCTCTTGGACACTCTGACTCTGTGCGTGTGGCGACCAAAATTTATTCGTCCGAGTGACGCTAAGCTCGATAATTTTTTTTTTCTTTCCACCCAAGTTTTTTTGTAATCAACGGTTTTTTTTTAGTGGATCTCATAGCTTTGACGTTTCAACTAGGTTGAATTTTCGCTGCGATGATCAAAGAACGCGATTTGGTACGAAAATCGCGGAAAAATACTCGTTTGCTGTCTTTGTCAGATCCTGAGTCATAACGAATTGCTTATTTTTTAATTCCTTGTATCAACATTAATTTTTTGCCGATACAATAAATAATTAGCGTTTATTTTTGAAGCGTGAAAATAAGTTTCTTAAAAAATACCAGCTAGTTGTTAGAGTCAAATTAATAAAGTTTACAATTTCATCTAAAAACTACGCTTTTTAAAAAATATTGATGGTGTGAGAAGTAATGTATGTACATACGAGAAATACAAGAAAACTCACTACTTTGAGAAAAAAATTTCAAATGTAATAAAATGATTTTCTTGACATAGAATGATATTTACTTGAAACTGTTTTACAAAAAATATTTCAAGAATATTTTCTTAAAGTAAGAAAATAAAATTCTTCTTCCAGTGATTATTTCGAGGATTATTTGCTTGAAACTGTTGTAGTAAATTTTTTTGATCTTGAGAAAACAATTTTTTTCAGTGTCCGACAAAACACTACGTCCACTGAATAATTTTTCGCAAAATACATCGTTTACAAAAAAGTGCCAGCAAAAATCAAAATAACAAATGTTTTGATGGCATACACGATGAACAAACAAAAATAATAGCTACGAAAATGTGCCTCTAAAAATTCATCAAAACACAAAAATTATAAATATATCATTATTCGTAGCTAAAATAATGAAAAAAAAAAAAAAAAAAAACTTCTCTGGGTACGTACGTATTAATACGCTTAACGTTCCAAACACGTACTTTTCACACAACTGCCGCGCATATAAGTAAGTACATTATTAAATACAAGAGGTTAGCTACTATATAGGTATGGACGACGCGGCTTCATTTTCCTGCCGTCAACTTCCCGCTGCTGTTATTTAGCTCGGCGGTGCGTGTTGAGGCGCGATACTCTACAAAGGAAGTTATGTAAATCAACGCGCACACATGTAACCGCACTTTACTGCCTTTATACGTCGAAATCTTTGAAAAAAAAAAAAAAATCATGGAATCAAGGGAAACAAAGATTTTCATTTAATCCCATATAATGTTTATCGAGATGTTTATACCTAATCGTTGTTATTGTCTAAAATTTAAATTAATAACAGAAAAATGATGTAAAATATCGTCTGATACAAGTTATTGGATAATTTAAAGACGAAATTATTGTAAAATATAGAAAATTTCCAGTTTTGATTCGTGTCCTTTTTCAAACGTCAAATAAGATTCTCAAAAAACTCATTTGTTTTTAACATAAACTGTAATTATTACCAATACGTAAATAATCTTTAAACTTGAGTTACAAAAAAAAAGGGATTTAATATCATGGGGCTTGGTATATTTTAATGCCATTAACCTGGAAAAAATTATAACCCGCAATATGTGTAATTATAAAATGAGTTTGCGTTCCTAATTTTTATTTCTCCTATCTCGCGATTTTTCAAAGATTTCTTCATGTACGTGTACCCGTACGTAAGTGAGCGCTGTGCAGCCGATTCAAGCGAGCAAAACGCGATGCCCCGAGGCTGTTTTTGAATGTGCATGCACGTATAGTATACTTACGACAGGCTAGTACTTACAGGAGGAAAATTATCTGATTTTAGGGTTGTTGGTCGGATTGTTTTGGATTTGTTCAAATAGTTTAGATGTTTGTACGTTCAATTAAATTTTCTCATAGTTTTCCAAGGTATTTTTCTCGTGCGTTAATTTAGGTTTTTTTTTTGTTTTGTTTTATTCGAGTCTTCGTAACAGATGTAATTTTTTCAATTAACTTGGAACATTCAATTTTACTGCATTATCTACGTATGTTTTGTTTAAAACGACGCAGAATCGCACAAACGGTTCGCACTCGTGTTTGGCATCTTAAAAAGAGCCGTTTCTCATTTAACTATTGAATAGCTATTTTGCTATTTTTACGAGTCATTCTGCGTAATTTATTTAAAAAACATCACATACTTAGTTTTCCTTTTCAATTACCAAGCTTTTGTATTTGTAAAGAGGTACTTAACACACCGCACATAATATATGCTTCAACTTTCTAGAGAGCCCTCATCGTGCCCCGGTATGATATCATTACGAAACCCATCGAGTAATCAAACGTGCAATTTTAATACACGATGCACGCCTATACTTTGCACCATATGTATTTTATGCAACTGGTATATGGTTTTACTTTTTTTTTTTTTTTTTTTTTTTTTTGTTCCTTGAACGAAAGTGCGCAGGGTAACGTGAGTCGTTCACCTGTGCTCTCTCTCTCTCTCTCTCTCTCTCTCTCCACCTGCAGCGAGTATTGATTTTTCTGTTAAAACCCGCACAGCATAAGAGCTTATAAATCTACAATGTGATGGACACACTCCGCTGAAAATAAGCTGGTGTTACTGAAGTATATTTTCGGCCAACGCCAGTCGAAGGAGCCCAAAAATTTGGGGGTACATATAGTTCTTCATAAGACAATTTGAAAAATGTTTGCCGCCATGGTACTTCACAAGCGCAACAGCCATCATCACAACAACAACCACAGTGGGAACAACAACAATAACAATAACAACAATCACCCGATTGTCGGCACATCCACCGCCAACGCCAAAAACAACAACCACATCAGCAACAACAACTTCGATCGGCAGTTCAGCACCTCGAAAGCGGTGAGTTTGCGCGCGTCGTCGTAAAATCAATTTCACCCCAATTTTTTCCTTTGTTTGTTTTTTTTTTTTTTTTTTTTAGTACAAAGGGGGAAAAGACGATTTCACCCTCCGCCCCCTGCATAGAGACCCGCTTAAACTCGAATTTCAGAGCCGGCGCAATCAGACGACCTCTAAAAATAGGTATCCGCGTCACCCCCTCCTCGTATAACCCGGATTGTTAATCAAGTGCGCGATGTACATGTATATATGTATATGTGTTTGTGTGTACCGTAGGGTGGATTACACTTTTGGCTCATATTTGTACGGGCGATATTTTCCCTCGATGAAAATCGACTCCCTGTCTATATACAGTCGCCCCCTCCCTCACCGTGGTTCTCTATCTCTGAATACACAGCTGGAACTGCTGATGGAAGTAACGAAGCGTGACACCGATTTTCCGGGCCCCTGCGCGAATTTGGTACACAGGCGACAATCAAGGGGGAGTACCATCATAAGGCATTGTCATATATAGTTTTTTTTTCAATTTCATGAAAAACTGTATATGCACGTATAATACATATACGTAAAGCACTTGATTCATCAAAGAGCAGTCGAGGACGAGGAAGATGGTATACACACACGGCTCGTGA
Source organism: Copidosoma floridanum (assembly GCF_000648655.2). The sequence goes on along the minus strand of NW_019379461.1, from coordinate 179,094 downwards.
TTACACGTAGCCAAGGGGAGAAACGATGCTAATGACGTTGAGGGCTCCAAGCTCTGGCGCCTCCGTTTGCACGGATGAAACAGCATTTGATTACATCTCCCGAAAAATCTCAGTCCCGGGATGAAAGGACCAATGGAGGCTCAGGCCAGTTTTAATTTTCGGGGGTAGCAAAAGTACCATCTTTTAATGAAATAAGTATCCTTCAGCCGTGATGTTCTCCGTTTCCAGATAATCCTCCTCGCGCTGTTCCCCGGGAACTTGATCAAAAGCAATGATTATTCAGGACGAACTGCAATGGGCCGTAAGGTCGAGAGACAAAAGAGACGAGCACAAGATAAGATTGCGCCTCAGTGTTCTGGCGGGTATATAAATCGTGCACGCGAATACTTACTTTCCCTTATCTAAATTATTTCGGGATCAGGGGAGTAAAGAGGGACAAAGTTACCCGGCTTGGATTGCTCCCGAGTCGCTCGCTTCATGCAGAGCTCCCCTTTCATGCTTGTATATAATATACATATATGTATGTGTGTGTACACGTATGCGTATGTATTCTCGCGATGGGCTGGAGGGAGCCCAGAGGGAGTTTGGATGAGCTGTGCGCCTTGGGTATTGACGCACTTTGCTAACTGTACGAGTGCGGGCCAAAGAAGCGTCGGCGTCGTCGCGGCGAGTGCAGGAGCGCAGTGAATGGGTGTGCGCACCAGCAACGGGCTCCGCATGCAAATGAACCGGCTGGATATTATTGGAGTCCTTTGTGACGACGGGGCCGTAGCGCGACCCTGGCCGCGGAGGGAGATATTGCATTCGCAGCTTTTGATCGAGTCGCTTGGAGTTAACATAGGGAATGGGAGATGGGGTGATGGTCGTGTGGTGTTGCGTAAGATTTGGTATTTCACCGCGGCTGCAATCGCGAGGACTTTTGTTGTCACTGGGTCTGTTTGAGGATATATCTTTTTTTGCAACGATTGAGCTTTGATGGGCTAATCATATGGGAAATTGTCCGTTTAAAATTTATTTTAGCTGCTGTACTTTAGCAACGTTTTGAATTTTGTACCGATGCGTGTCGGGGAGAAACCATTTCATCCAAAAAAATGTCCGCAGTTGCTTTAAATTTGTAAACCTGTACGCGGTGGTTTCCTTCCAAAGACGTGGCTGATATACTTTATTCATCCTCCTTTCTTTCCGAAATAATTTATGTTTCCCTCAGTTTCGTTTGTTCGCGCGATGAATAAAGTCCATTAATTCAACTGTTTATTGTTACTTTACGCTAAATATCATGATCTCTTATAATAATTTAATGGTATAAAATGCCAATTGCGTCTTATAATAATTTAATGGTATAAAATGCCAATTGCGTTGAACCCTTGACGCTTTAACCACAGGATATAATGATTTAATTTCAAACGGTATTTCTGCATGTGAAAAATCTCTTCTCGTCTGAAATTCTACTCAAATTCAAAATATTATTGTCCAAAAAATCTCTGGCCATTAGTAAGATAAAGTTATATCACATCAGTTGATCAGTGCGCAAGTACCGCCGTGCCAAACCGTTGCTCAGTATTTGATGTTGGAAAAAAAAAAAAAAAAAAAAAAAAAAACAGTTCATGAAGCCTTGTCCTTCAAGCTGGATAGCCCAATTGGTAGCTCATGAGTTTGTTGGCTATATAATCACTGCCAAGTGAAATCTGAAAAACCAAGAATATTAATTGTCCGTGAAGAAGGGCTGAAGAACAATCATACTTCCACTAAATTGAATGAACCTGTCTCGGAAGAACAAACGTTATAAAGCTAACGAGTATGAAAAAAAAAACAAAAAAAAAAAAAAAAAAAAAAAAACAAGAGAGAAACTGGACTCGCTTGATTAAAATATCTTCTCCCTTGGCGCGTATTCGGAGCTCGCGTTTAACCCTTGCTCTCCGGCCAACAGGTAAAATACCATAGGAGAACCCACTCGACCGAGAGANAAATAAAAAAAAAAAAACAAAAAAAAAAAAAAACAAGAGAGAAACTGGACTCGCTTGATTAAAATATCTTCTCCCTTGGCGCGTATTCGGAGCTCGCGTTTAACCCTTGCTCTCCGGCCAACAGGTAAAATACCATAGGAGAACCCACTCGACCGAGAGAAAGACCTCGCTCCTTTTTTTTTCCTTACTTTTCCACTTTCGCCCGGTATTTCGAGCTCACGTACAAACTTTTCATACACCCACAGCCATATGAAAAGTTTGAATTTCTTTCTCGGCGTCTCGTGCATATGAAATAGTAACGACTGAACTTCTGATGTGACATGAGCGCGAAACCATACGACGATGAGTAAGTGTCTCATCCCCACGTATTCGCGAAAAACAACACAAACCAACACGTTGCTTCCCAAAAGCACTGAAGCGTAGTATAGGTATACCATTGTTCCGTTAAACTCAAATATACGGTCATGCTTACAATACACGTGCACAGCTACAGTGCCGACTAATTAGGGAACATCTACCTGCGCGTAGGGTCACTGCGTGTAAATATGTACACATATATATACCAAACCAAAAGGGTTGTAAGCAGTAGCTCGCATCAATTTATGTTCAATAACGAATGGTCACTGAAACATACTCTCGGTTTAGCACATGATTTCTCATTCCCCGTGTGCACGTGCACACACGCCGCGGTAAATTAAACCCACGTGCTTTCTGTACACCTCGTCGCAATTAGGGCCGTGAATTTGAATTATCTATGTGCCCCGTATGCAAAAATCGCTCGACGATGGCTGGAGTAATAATATACATAATAGCAGCTGAAGGACATGCTTACGGTCTCTCTTGGCAAAGCAAACAAGAAAAATCAATCGAAATCCGAGCGCGTTTCGGTACATATATATATATACAATTTCCGTCTATTTGCACGTGGACTGTACCCGAGCTGTACCTATTCGAAACGTGAGTTTATTACAGTTCGACGTGTCTCGGTAACCATATACATATATATATACATGTACATCCATCATGTGTGTCGTAGGTACACTAAAATAAAAGCTGCTCTAGTGTATACTCTAAAACCTTGCATCAGCGATGAATTTTAGTTTTTATCTGCACGTGCGTGTGCGCGGTATGAGGACTTTGTCGAGCGAAAATTAATTACATGCCGCTAGTGCCTTCGACCCTCTCTTTTGGCCCTTTTGGCTAGTTGCTCATCCAGAGATATCGCGAACCACATGTATAGGTATGGCGATTCGATACAGCGCTGTACATATACCTACCTCGACAGACACGTGCAACCTATACCCAAAAACGTTTCATGGAACATCGACCTTGACCCTCATCCTTCGCGGTACATATTATGTATATAGTCGTGCAGTCGTACATTACATACATGGGCTCGAAGCAAAATTCAATTATTCCCAACGAAATTGGCAAAACTAACAATAATAATCTCGGGGAGGAGGTGGAAGGACAAGCATATAGGAAGGAAGACCAACAGTTCCAATAGCCGGCAACACGCGATCTGTTAGAGTTAATCGACGGGCAGCGGGAGGAAGAAGAATAGACACGACCCGAGCTCCGTGTCCGAACAATTAGCCGTCGTTCCCAAGGGTGCCGTGCCTCAGTCAAGCACACACCGAGTGCACCTATATGTAGCTAATGGGCAGCAGAGCGGAAGCTCTCCGTGATATTTCCCGCGAGGCCTCCGCAGGACCCGTGTACATATTACATACTTACACGTGCGTAACAAAAGTTTCTCCGTTACATGTATACAAGTGTATATATAGGGAAGGGGAACGTCCTTGCGACACACGCGCCGCTGATGATGCTGCAGGCTTTTCGCTCCTATATTCCTCGTTCCTCGAGGTGATTAACGCCGAGCTTCCGCGGCTCTCTCTCTCTCCTGGTCTGTTATTACGACTGCCGGGGCTCCCCTTTTCGCAGTGTGTCAGGATATTTCCTCGTGGCTTCCGAGAAATGGGACTCTCTTGTGTCACCTCAAGTGCGTTGGATCGAACGCTGATGCGCGCGTGATCTCATCGGACGGGGTTTCGTTCGTTCTTTGATGCGGAGGTTTTCGCGGAACGAATCGCGTGGGTCGACCGCTTCTTCCTCGAACGGGAAATTTGTATCGCGTTGCGGACGCGAAGTGAGTACCGAGAGCCGATCATTGCCGTGGATCTAAGATCTTGGTTGCTTAACATACGGAAACTGGGAAAGTTATAATCTGGCGGGGATGATCGCATCGGTACTTTTACCAAAATCATTGGTAGATCAGCAAAACTGCGATGGATAGGCCATTCTGGTGATGGTTCTAAAATGTGGTTGGTCATTATGGTTCTGTAGTATATAAAGGAATAAACCAGTTGATCTGGAATTATTATGGTGTAGCTGTTGCTGTACTACATTGCAAAGTGAATTAAATAAAACTTTGACCTTTTTTAGGGTTTCATCCTACATTATTTGGTTCCTAACTGTCTAGTTAATATTTTTTTTTTTTTAGTATTCATGCAAGTAAAGTTTGATTTTTCTTTTTGTTCCAGGTGAGTGATGATCTTTTCATACCAAACTCATGTCGTCACACGTAAGTCTAACTCAACTATCAATCGTATGCATTTCTGCGATTGTGAATGAACATGTTTTGAAGAAAAAAAAAAAAAAAAAAAAAACATGATTAATGATTAGAATGTGTTACATAGAGAGTGATTCTCTATTTTACTCGCCAGAACAGTAGACATTTTTCAATACGTAGTAACTGATCGTCAAATCTTCTTTAAATTTTCAATGTATCTTTACACCAAAATTTACTCGGTCATAAAAGACAGCAAATCTTCAGTAATGGAATGTCGGTGTGTTGTCAACAGCAACAATAACTCGTCAGGGCGACAACAAATTTTGATGGTCAAATAAGACGACCCTAATAATTACACACCCCGTGTATACGAGATGATGAGGCATTTCCATACATAACGTATCCCCAAAAAAAAAAAAAAAAAAAGTATAATATATAAACGTTTCGCAGAAGCATCAAACTGTAATCGCAATGGACAAGGCAAAAAAAAAAAAAAAAAAGAAGCCAGCGCACAGCGATCCTCCTTAAACGTTTGGAAATCGTAATACGTCGTCGTGACATTGAGTCACAACTCTTACAAAAGCCACCGAAGGAAACGCCGCCCTCCCCCCGATCCGCGAGCGCATACTTTGAGGAATATCTCTTTTTCTCCCCCTCGGTGCTCCTTATACTCCCAACTGGGTGAGATCCAGGAGAAAGGAAGGAATTTCTCGTACGTCGGCATGAAAATTCTTCGGCGTCGTAGCGCTGTGCAAAAAATTGGTATTCGCGCGGCGCCCGCGACTTTATACGTACATCGGCCTGTGTGTGTGTGTGGCTGTGTGCTCATTCTTTTCTCTCTCGTTTGAACCCTTTTTTTTTTTTTTTTTTTTTGTCCCTCCGACTCCTTCCACTTTCCCCCTTTTTCGTTTTACCGATGCGTCGTTGTTCCAACCGTTGCTCCGCGTAAGCCTAAATCCCGGAGGATATTTCCTCTTTTCCTCACCTTTTGCTGGAAATTGATAAAAAGAGCGCCGGCTTATCTCTTCCAGTTAGTTATGCTCAGCTGCCATGGAACACCGTGTATGAGAAGAGTAAATTTTCTTGAGAAAAAATTAAAAGAATAATGAAAAAAACCCACACCCGTATAAAAAAAGTGTTAATCACAGCGCAGGCTGCGACGACGAAACGTGACGTTTCGCAATATCAGCGTCGAAGCGCGCTAGGGAAAGAGAAACCTTGTGTAATCTCGGGGATTGATTTGCGAAAATCCCTCCCGGGTAGCCCAGCCTTGCTTGGGTCGTATAGTGGTACTTTTTTTTTTTTTTTTTTTTTTCACCTCGAGTTTGGCTTTAGAAACTTTGATTTCATTACGGCTTAAAATTTACCTGTTTCACGAGCATATAATACACCGCACGAGTACAGCTTTTGCAGGTGTATTTATTTAAATAGTATTTTTTTTTTTTTTTTTTTATGATGTTAGTAATCAAAATAATTTATCGATACGTTACACAAGAGTAACACTAGTGTACTTGCGTTCTAGAAAGGATGTGAGGAGTAATTCTAACCAACTTTTGGTAAGAAAGACTATGGACACTTTCCTCAGCTGAAGCCACTATGGAAGATTGTCTGCTTAGAACAAATTAGGACCTTAATTCTTACGCTAACCTGAAAATGATACAGGTTACAGTTTGTACTTGTACATACTAAAACCCCATGTAATCAATTTGTAAATTATGCTGTTTAGGTCAAGATCCTTGCTTTGGTTTCACCCGTGTACTTATGAAAAAACATGTCTCATAGAAAATTTATTTACGCTGATGTCTACATCATTGGCTGTCGGTAAGTGAGAAATTTCGGGAGAGATCAGTGTTATTCTTTGACTCTTGGTGTTGAAACTGGTGTGAAATCAATCAACCAATAACGGGTATTTGGTGTATCACTTACGTTTATAGCGTAAGCATACGTAAGCATACCTAAATTCCGACCCACGAAATAGTTGTACAACATAACCTCTTTTATTTTAGCGCGGTTTGTCACCATTTTCCATTTTGATTTCCTACAAACACATTGGAACCGATGTCCAATCCACAAAGAACATTCCACTGGTTACAAAATAAACGTTAATTCCCGTCATGTGCCACGCATTACCAGCCTAATTGTGCATTCAGCACCTTACCCCAATTCGCTCGCAAGTGAGCCGAAAATTTGAAAAATATCGCAACCGGACCCGAAAATCCCCGAGAAAAGCATTTCACGGTGTATATTACACAGGAGGCGAAGGAAGGGGAGAAAAGTGGCCAAGACGACTTGGGGGAGTATATACACGGTATTCCAAAGTGGCGTGTCGGTTCATTGGGATTCCACTGGACCCGTGACCATCAAGTATTTACCAACGATTGGCCGGCCGCTGCCGCTGAATCCTTCTAATGCTCCCTCTTTATACACCCACTGGATGCACGTGATATATAACCCATGTACACCGAACCCCACGTCCGCGTAAAGGACGACAGAGGAACGTAGTGCCTGGTAACCGCAGACAGACATACAGACGGATGGATGGATGGACAGACCGACGTTATACTGTAGCAGCGTTTCCTCGGGCTTTACCTGTACGTATAATGCTACACTCTTCTTCTACACCTTGTACGTATACGTTGTCACGGAGGACGTAGGTGTAGGTGACTTAGGGGCAATCGTAGCTCTTCTCATTCTACCTACACCCTCCTTTTCTCCCACGCGTTGCTACTAATGCACGCGATGGTGATGAAGAACAGACACCCGGAACACCGACCACTGAATTATTAATCAGTACACGTGGGGATGGTCTTATCAACTACTTTATTTTACTGCTACCCTTTTTTATACCGCTACACGTCCCTCTCGTCTATCGCAATACGCAGTATAGTACTCAAAGTCAAGGTGGACGCGCGTGCGCTTTTTTTTCTAGCGGCATTATAGTTCGGATTAAATATGAATCGAGTGGAATATAAATGCGGTCAATAAGACGCGGTGAGCACGGACTCGGCGTGTCGTACCAGGTATTTATTTTCATTTGAAGGTGCATGGGTACGCGAGAGGTCAGAACATCAATAACTTGGATTATTTATGTGTATGTGTGTACGTACGCGGTGAAACTTATTTTTTTTACATTCGCATTACTTTTATTTCTTTATTCGTTCTGATCGTAGTAATGATTCCATTTAGAAAAGGTCCTACTTTATTCTTCAAAGCCACGTCCTGGAGGTACACAGTTTGTGTGTGTGAAACCTACTATAAGCTAAATGGCTGAAATTGAAATTATTAATCGCCTTCTTTCGGTGACTACTCGGTCTACCTTTACAGCCATTTAGGTAATTATATTTTTGTAAACTATTTCGTAAATTTATCAAGTTATTGAACTTATTATTCAAGACTTTTAAAGATGTCACCTAAATCATCTCTTTGGCTGTACATCAATAAACTGTAATAATTATAGTTAAGTCACAAAAAAGGCGACCAGCAATGACTTAATTTTGAAATGTTGCTCTTTCCAGTATCACCATTATAATAAAACCAACCCCTAAAACTTCAGTGGGCGTATACTTTGAGAACGAAAAATTCCGAATGTCTTTCTTCATCGTCTGAAGAATTTCCACTCTTATTATTGGTTGACTGGACTTATAGATTCTCCATCCGCAGACACAAAAAAATATGCCACCATGATTATTACCCAATAATCCCCTTCGTCGGCAACTCGGCAAACTTCCCCAACGCAGCAACCTCCCGTAACTCCACTTCATCATCACCGTATATAGTCTCGAAAAAGCAAGCGCGCAAAGTTCATAGCTGCTGGATCGCACGTACGGGTCGCGAGACGCCGCGACGTAGGAGCGTATAGAGCAAAGGGGTATAGAGACTCCGTCCCGAGACTCTCTCCTAAGTGGATTACAAGCCGGCTTAGGTAAGCACACGCGCCCCGGCTCTGCCGGTTTCAACTTTGCCGGGCTCACCTCGCGACGTCGCCGTCATTGTGGTTCCATGTATACGTGCACCACCGAGCACCTCGACTTCGGCTTGCCCTGTTGTCGAGGTCGTGCGCTTCGCTCAAAGAATTGTCATGTGTGTTTGTGTTCGTATATAAGTATATGTCTACCTGGGTTATACCAACGCACACGCTTGCACGCGCTCTCTCGTCGCTACCTTTCACTTTACCATACCGTATTACATACGTGTATGTGTACAAGAGTTTGCCCGTATAGTACAGAGATTATCCTCTGTGCTCTGGTTCACGAGGTTCCTGCTCCTATACCACGATCTAACAAGTATCGATGCTTTTGATAGCCTGCACCATCACCGCGCAATGAACTGCAACGTGTACTTCTTATATACCTTCCGTCTTCTTCGCTGACCACCTCCAACTTTCATTGCAAGTATCACAGAGGCATATGAATATATATACTACATGGGGGTAACGTGCGGAATTCAAGAATGTTCGCGGCAAAGCGGTAGCTGCACTCGCACGGGATTAAGGACGTTCGGTAGAGATAGCGGGGGGGAACCATTTGCGGGGCAAGGGGGAAGTAGCGATGAATGAAGACTTGGCATCGTCGCGCGGGCCTCCAATGTGTGAGTGTTCATGTACACACATATCACACATCAGGTGGTGTGCACTCTGCAGTGTCTGCACTATGTCTGCTGCGTCGGTTACGGCAGCGTATATGTATATTTGTAATGTATTTGTGCTAAAGATGTAAGTATTTGATTTTTATTCGTTATCACAATGTAATAAAAATAAGTAAATAATTAAAAAGACTTCTGACAGATATATGTACATAGAATTATATTCGTAGCTAATGTAAATAAAATTCTTGAATTTTTATGTGACTTGAAAAGTCTCATTGAAAGTGATATGTTAAATAATTAGGACATACTCTTGTCTCTGCGATTACTACAAGCATGTGATTTTGTTAAAACTAATCAGACGATCGTCACGAAACTTTTTATAAATTTTATTAAGAAGAATAAATATGTGTTATTATAATACATTGTTTTGTTATGGGTACGGGTGGAACCTATGTACATACGTTCACAAACATATACAAGCTTATGTTTTATACAGAAATACAAAAATATCTACCATAATATTCAAATATTTACTGAAATGTATGTCCTGGAATATTTTGAATTTCCCGCTTCTTGCGACGTTGCCGTTGCGTTTTTTTCGAACTATTATTTAATTTTTTTATTCATAAACTAATCAGACAATCGTCGTAAAACTTTGTGTACATATAGTTAATAATATTATCTGTGACATGTAAAAAAATTGGAGACATTCATCACGCCAATTTTTTTTAAACTGAGTTTTTATAAGTTTCCCCATAAGCGACCGTGTTAAAATGACTGAACTTTGAAATTCAATATCTCGGAAACGAAACAGACAAACCTCTTGAAATTTTAACAGCTATATTGTAACAACAATAAGAACGTCTGGTTAAAATTTTAAAAAGATTCATCACAGGGTTCTATCTCTACCGAACGTCCTTAATTGTCGACCGATTGTCGTGCGTACATATATACCTATATATAAATGCATGGGAGAGGAGAGGATGCCGCCGGGGAGTTTGCCGTCGCGATCTCCTTCTCTCGAGGATTATGTAAGAAAAATGCGCGCCTTGCCTCTGCCGGGAGAGAGAGCGGCTTTTATAAGCTGCTACTGGTTTTGGAGGGGAAAGGAAAGCGCGGTGGTGCAGGCTTTTGTGTGTACCTACTTGTATCTCGCGATTCGACTTTTTCGATCGTTCAACGGTGTGGGATTTTTTTGTTTTTTTCTTTGAGTAGGTGTCCCGTGTTTTGTGCAGAATTAAAAAAAAAAAAAAAAAAGAATACCAAAAGAACTCCATTAGGTCCGTCAGGTAGATCATCACATGATATTGGGCACGTATTTTTTTCTTTTTTCGTGTAAACAAAAAAAACTGACCAAAACATATAAGGGTCAAAGTTTCTTGACCAACAAAGTGACGTACTACCAAGAGGACGTTCATTTTATTTTAAGTATAATACTTTTACCACAGAGTGGCATCACTCCATACTTTGTCCAGCTCTATCTTCATCAGTTATAGTTTAGGTGAAAAAAAGAAGAAAAAAGTATTGTCTCATGTTTATCGATAATCAACCCGATGACCACCATCAATGGAAAACGAACTTTTTTTTTTTTTTTTTACTCTTCCAAAATGGAGAGCATTTGTTGTTGTGGTTGTTCTTGAAGTGAATTTTTACAACAATTCTTACTTTGACCAATTCTAATACGAATCGAGTCTCTAATCGGTAAGGATTCGGGTGAATATTCTATAAATCATATAGAACAAGAAAGTATTCACCGTTTCATTTACAAAAAAAAAAAAAAAAAAAAAAAATTACATCCCTGGGTGCATTAAATCTTTATAAAAATTTGGATGGGTCCACTAGACACAGCCGCTTTTGTTGCTGAACCAATCGTCGTAAGTACAAAGGACCAGCGTGCACGCATCGAAAATACCCGTATATCAAATCGATCATCCGCACCGCTCTTCCTCTTCAACTCGATCGAGGTTCCCAAAACGTCCCGCACTTGGGACCACTCGTTGATCCTTCTGCCGGCAACTGCTCCAAAAATACATCCCATCGTGATCCAAAACAAAAAAAAAGCAGGAAGGAGGATAAGATAAAAAAAAAAAACACTTCCTTGCAATTAAATATCAACGAGAGGGCAATGAACCCGCCACAAACACGTACACACGATCTGCATCCGTAAAAAAAGAGCGCGTGCACGTACACAACAAGCAGTTACGTATACATGCACTCAGGTGCAGGGTATATATTATAATAAAATATGTGGCATCAAGAGATCGAGTACCGTTATCTCCCTGTCAAACGTGCAATTAATACGCTTCCCCCTCCCCCTCTGCTGCCGCTCGCACACACAGCTTGCAGGCCGCCGCACTCGCCATCACGTGCGTTATAGACACTCACTGGACAAGTTATATACCTACCTTATCCTACAACTTGCTCTCGCAGCACTGCGCGTCCGGTGCATCTTATTGCGCGTCCCGTTCGCATTTTCCACTGTATAATATACGGTGGTATATGTGTGTCGTGTGCATATATATTGCACGAATGTACAGCTGTCGTGTGACACCTGGTATACGCAAGAGAGAGAGAGAGAGAGAGAGAGAGAGAGAGAGAGAGAGAGAAAGTCATTGACCTCCGAGTGATCTCTTTTTGGCTATAAATATAATATACTATATATGCGCGTCAGTAAGGATATATGTCGTAACTTATCATCCAGGTGTTTTTCAGCTCGTTCACCCACCGCGACATATATAGGAGTGATTGTCCTCGCGAATCGATGAATCGCGAGAGGCAATGACGCGCTTTATTTACTCGAGTGTATACATATATATTATTATGCTTGTTGAGGTGCACGCAAAGTAAGTAATACGCGCAGGAAAATAAGGCGATGACCGCGCACTGTAAAGTATAATATATGCAAGAGACAGAGGGAGGAGAGAGGCTGGCGCGTAGCGGTACATTGGCGCGTCGATAGAATGCGGAATTTATGTTATATATATATATGTATTTGCGACTGTACGCGCTTTCGCGCACACGCAACTCGGTGCTTGATACAATATGTACCTGTGAGGAGTTGATTTTGATGGATCGAAGGGACTGCCGATATGGTTGTATATTATTGATACGAGTGATTATTACCTATAGTGTATACATACACCGATCACTCGAACCCCCCAAGTTGCTCTCTAGTGTGTGTGTGGAGAGAGATGATGATGGGGTTTTAAGTATTTTTCTTTTTTTTTTTCCTGGATTAATACACCCATACGTGGAGGAATTTACTCTCTACTGTCGATTTTTCTCTCGATTTTTTTTCCTACCATTTTCGCGACTCACTCTCAAGGTTTCGATACAGGGGGGGAGGGCAGTGAATTTTTTCTACTTAAATCCATCGAATAGGATGTGCGTTTAAAGGAAGGGGAAAAATTATCACGCATGACAATGGGAATTGTCACATATTAACGACCCATTGTCACTCGCAACAGCTGTACCTTTAGATTTTTTTTTTTTTTTTCCACGCAGGTCATTAAAATATAATCGCGTTTGTGAGTAACATTGTGCAACCTTTTATCATTTTTTTTTTGTTTTTTTTTTTTTTAATACAAGAATTTTCATTATCTCTCGCTTATCTCTGCGCTCGTTATGTACTCTATATCTGTAATTTGTCTATGCTATCACATTGGTGATGCATTTGTTTTATCGAATTTTTCAGAAATTTCTTTTCTTCCAAAAGAGCTGGTCTCCGAGGCCATTTCATTCGATACCGAACGACACGTTACACATGACGAATAATTTAGATGAAACTATCGTTGTCGATAGTGTCACTGTAGATTAGTACAATGGATTTTGTAGTTTTGGTCACAAAAGTATATATACGTATACCTTACAAAGGAGCTACATAAAAAAAATACCTGCACCCACTACAAACAAAAAAAAAACAAAAAAATGTAAAAAGAGGAACAGGTTGAGAAGATTAACCGCAGATCCCTGGAAGGGATGAAATTTTCCATCGGCAGCACCGCCACGAGATGATTTACACCGATATTACGGTGTATTCCCTTGATATAACAACAGTAGCACCGGTACACCCACTCTTACATTAAAAATACATGGTTGTATTAGCTCCTCCCCCCCTCCTCTCCCCTGGGGGTTATACCATTATTATACGATATCATGGACACACATACACGTGGCTAACACGTGCTCACATCACGTATAATATCTCGTATAATATATAAAGTGCAGCAAACCAATCGAGGCTACAGTCTCTTTGTATTATATATTATCTTTGCTTTTTGCCTTGTTTTTACACTGCATTGTTAAAATACGGACGGCGATTCGATGCTACTATCCGAGAGGCGGAAACAATACATAAGTATCCGACCGTCCCGACACTTCCGCTTTTTCGCTCTATTCTTTCTCTCGTACATTTAAAAATTTTTTTTTTTTTTTTTTCTAGGATACAAGCTACTGTACAGGTACAAGTATCGGGTGTACGGATGACTACACTCGCCGAGTACAATATTATATATATATATATATACGGCAATAAGTTCTCGCGTCTTTTTTCCCTCTTCCGTCCTTCGTCGTCTGTTATATACGTATACAGTGCTCGTTTCCTCTATTCCAGACTATAGACGTACTCAGCCGTGAAAACGCTCGCATTTTTCAGGACCCCTAGTCTCTTTGTCCCAGCGTATATATATCGCGTATACACTAACTTGGTATACCAGTATATAATATGTATATATACCTGCTGAGGTGTTATCTGGCTCGCGAAACGGAGTGAAAATATTTCTTAGCCTCGTTAAAAAGTTGCCTTATCCGCGGCGAAAGGATGTATTTTTCAGCTGGTGTATTATTTTCGTTATCAATGTGCTACCTGTCGCCCATGGGGTAGCGTGCATTTTTATCTTTAGACAGGGATTTAGTGTTGAGGAGTGATGTTTGCGCCTTTTCTTTTCTTCCTTTCTCGTATATGGGGCACTTTCTTTACAATATTTGCTTGCCCGACGAGGGAAATTTTAAATTTTGTAAAAAAAAGTCTGAGAGAGAGTGTTGTCTTTCTGTGAAATCTCACGAGATTGTGAGCTAACAATACGTGGCGTGGAATTTGGGATGTAAAGCGAGTTAACCCCGATGATGAAAAGAAAACAAAGTGCTTGTCGAATAAAATTTGTTGTTTCGCAGAAACTTGAGTTTATGATTATAATTATACGGACTCTACTGCGTTGTACAGCGAGAGGAGCCCCGTGTGCGGCGGTTGTTCTCGCTTTTTTTGAAATTACGATTATTCCTTTCGATGGCGCTAATGAACTTTTAATGACGGACTTGGGCACGGATAATTTTTCAATGTTTTTTAAATGTATTTTTTAGCTGTGAGTGTAATGTTTCTTTGTGTGCCCAAAATATTTATTTTTAATTATTGCTCCTAATTGAGTGTTCAACAAAAGTCTTTTTTTTTTTCATCAAAAAACAGTATAATATAATCCAAAGGAAAGAAAAAATTTAGGAAAAAGAAAACAGTCAAAGTATTTGAAACTATACTTCACAGTAAACTTTAATTTATCTTTTGGAAAAAAAAAAAAATTGTTTCTTAATATTGTATTGTGGACGGTGATGAACAAACAATTCGTTCAGCCAAAAAATTCACTTTATTCAGGAACAAAAATTTATTTCTTAAGTGTTCAAAAAAATTCATAAAAAAAAGTTGTTCCCTAAGCCTGCGTATGGAGTAATAATGAAGCATCCGATTGGACACACGTTGATGAATATTCAAAATTCAAAACAATAGCTTTCCTTCTCTCCAATATCACCTTGAGAGATCGAACTATGAAAAACAGTTTGTAATGTATCAGCTGTGCAAAACCAAAACACAAGATCTTTAAAAAAACAATTGAAACGCGCTGAAAAGACAATGCAAAATAACACAGTGTGATACAAATAAATTTAGTACCGCGATACTTGCGGCCCCGAACGCATTCCACGCAGTTCTATTACGCGCCCATTGTCTCGGGAAGTCCGTATAACGTGCACGCTGCAATCATAGACTTATGTATACTCATAATCAGTAGTCGATACGTATAAACCTACATGGGACCGCTGGTTATTCAAACTTCATAGGTGCTGAATTTGTAACGAAGATAAAGAGCTGCAAAAAATGGCATCATATGCGAATTGTATAAAATACTTAAAGGACGATTTATTTATTTATTTCTGTATACTATTGCACCAAGCATTCGCTTAGTGATACAACTATGCCTATAGTTGTTAAAACTAATGAAAATATATACATTTTTATCTAGCAGTGGAAACTCAATGGTGACATCGTTGAATACCAACTTAATGTTATATCTCGAAACCGGATTACGTGCTTCCCGTACAGTTTACCATACCAGTAAGCTCGCCAGTAAGCTTTTAGTAAATATTCGACCGAGAAATTTCATAATTTCCTTACTCGGGCTGCTGCTACAAGTCCAGCAGGTTGTGTGTGTCAACGGTCCGATTTCAAATTTCACAATGATTTTTTTTCCACGCGCAAAGAACAGGTACATCATGTTTTTTGTTGATTTGAAAAAAGTTCACCTGTTACGGTAAATGTGAAAAAAAGGCCCAGACCATCGAGGTACCTAAGGTTGAAATGAAAATAAATAAATACTTAATTGACGAATAAAAAAATATTCGCAGCCCAAAAAGTAAGGTGAACCCACTAGGTATATTACAGAAGAGCACCCAGTGCATAAGTACCATGGCTACATCCTAATGCCCAAGAGAGCCGTGTTATGCTGCACGGCTCGCTCCTCTTTTTCTCTCGCGCACAATGTAAGCGTATACCACACACACACACACACACACACACACACACACACACACACATATACGTATACCCTCTCGCGGTATACTATGCATGTATATAAATAAGAATAAAAAAGTGTACGGCGATAAAAAAGGAGGAATACAAGAGAAAAATAAAGAAGGAGAGTCGGACTTTCCCCACTCCGCTTCGAGAGGTATAATATACCCACACTCCGTTCACCGGGGCGATGGTGTACGGAGCAGGCAGCGGGGCACGGCTCTCGTCGATGACGTCGCGTTTGTAACTGCGACTCTCCTGTCTCCCCCCTGTACCCCTCCCCCCTCTCTCTCGTATAATATGTACACCCGACCAACACACGTACACATGCACGCTCCCGCGCCTTTCTTCGCTCGCGCCTCCTTGGCTCTCCGGTTCTCCGGCTGGCTGGCTGGTTGGTACACCCAATACTCTTGCCGAGCGCACGGCCGCGTGTCAGTTTGCGTCCCACCGTCGTCACGGGCTTTACAGCAGACCTTTTGCGCCGAGCGCACACCTCTTTTTTTTTTTTTTTTATACATATATACACATATTTCAAGTATATCATACGCGTACAGGTCGACTGGCGTATGTAGCCCGCGGGATCGGTATCGTTCGGTATTGTGTAGTGTCGTCGTTCGTGGAGCGTGGTATTTTTGGTTATTTTTTCGGTTTCGAGTAACATATGTGTACCGATCTTCGGGAAATCGGCAGCCGATCGGTCGATTTGCGCGTCCCGGGATCCCTGTTTTTGCGAGTGAGTGAGTTTTATGCATATCTGTGCTGTGTTGGACGACGATTTGCAAGGCCATACGTTACGTGGAACGTGTAAAACGCTGCCACTGCTGGGTGCAAGTGCCTATTGTACAGGCATATATACGTACCATTGGCCCTGGTGCTGGTGATCCTTAGTGCGCAATTCGTGGGCTGGCGAGTTGGTATGCTTTCATAGGTGTACCGTCGCACGGATACAAAGCGCCGTACACGTATATGTGTAACGTGTAATGTGAGTCACGTCTGCGGTGCAGGCTTTGTTGTCCGAGACCCCTCGCGAGACGTCGATGAGTTTTCCTTTTTTTTTCTTGATAGCAAAAAAAAAAAATTGATGTATTTTTTAATTTCCCCGTTTTCTCGTGATGAGGTTTCGAAGATGAGGTGGGAGAAAACATGCTTGCGTTAAGTTGCGCGATGAAAAAAAAGTTGCAAATTGAACGGAATTTTTTTTAACTGTCTATATACCTATAGGGAATAAAAGTGCGCAGTTGGATAACTGATAAGCGGTGCGAGTTCATTTATGCTAGCACCAGCGTTTATGATTATACAGATGAAAAAAAATGCGTCTTACCTGAGAAGTACAAGCGTCGTGAGTTGATTTATCCATTTTATTCAAGAGACGGATGAAAATTAGCTGATTTGGTTTAGGATTTTTCCGTGTCACGTGGAGTAAGCGGTAAACATATGCATTCCAGAGTTTTTTTTTTTTTTTTTTTTTTAAATGTTTGAAGCTGAAAGGGGCTGAGTTCAGGGGAAGGGGAGAAGCTACAGGTTTTTGGATGTGAGGCACGACTGATAAATTTATTATATTTAAGTTTAACCATCAAAAACACGGTGTAGGTATATATTTAAAAAAAAACACAAGTTTCACGTTTAATGTTTTAATTTTATGTGTCAAAAATAACCAATAGCTGCTAAATGAATCATTTTCGTCGTTTAGAGCTGTACAGTAATGTTGTGGAAAAAAAATCGTTCTGTACCCATAATTTTTTTCATTTTTTTTTTCATCTCAAACTCTTACGTTCAACGCTTTGTGATAAATAATAATGTTTTTCTACTTTTTAGTCACTTTTCAATTCGAAAAAATTTTCATACAATAAAAAAACTTGTTCTTGTATTGGACATCTAAATTTTTTTTCGTAACATACTCGTGTAAAGCGTGAATATTAAAGTTGTAGGAAAAAAATTGTAAATTTTTTAGTTTCAGTAGAACCCACTTGTACAAATAAATGCCTGCATTTTTCTCCTCTGATGAAACTTCTCCAAATAAAAACTAGTGCGTCATAGACAAAATCACCAAGAAAAAATTCTAGCCCAATCAAATAAAAATTACTCGAGAGTTATTAATAAAACCCGATAAGATACCTATATAATGCAACCATACTCGTATCAGTAGGTTCAAGATTTGTTTGACACACAAAAAAAAAAAAAAAGAAAAAGAAAATAAGTAGAAGATTCACGTATGGTTACACTTTTGACTCTATAGTGAAAACATAAGGTGAAATTAGAAAATACTTGTATGACGTACAAATTGCTAAATTACCTTTGAACAGAAACAATTTCATGCACAAGCTGTAAACGAGATAATTCGGCTTCTCTTTGTGTCCGTGTCTCGAAAATGTGCCTTAAGAGCTTCAATTTCCTTGCGTTTAACCGCTGCGCTCATGCTAAAATGACGAAAGCAAAATGCTTTCTAAGTGAAAATTTAAACAGTGACTTGCATGCTTTAGAAAACAACCATCATTATTCGCTGTAAAAAAAAGAAAAAACTGAGTTGTTTCGGGTTTCTAATTAACTCGAAAATAATTTTTTTTTCATAAAAAATTTTTTAAGAAATTTTTTTTTTTTTGATCGACGTTATCATGCATTTGTGTTACTAAAAAATTTTTAATAGTTTAGTAAAAGAAAAGAACCAAAGTTCTTAAATGTTTGATTTCAAACACTTAACAATAAACTTCAATATTTAATTAGTATTGCACTTATCTTTTACGAAAAGAAGAATTTTTAGTATTGTATTGTTAGCGTAAAAAAGTACTTTATTCCGAAATAAAGTATCTTCCAAAGTGTTTTAAAATTCATAAAATAATTGTTTCCAAATCTGACGATAGTTTTGGTACCAAATTAAATCATAGGTAGTGTAGGAGTAAAATTATTGTGAACTAAATTAAAATAAATTGTTTATTGAGCTGAGATTCACTCTCAATCGGAATTGTCCTATTATCTTTATGAGTACACGGATATTGTCATTATTTTTTTATTAAAAACGAGCACCTGTAGATTCAAAGAAGTTGTTGCATGAGATCATATGAAGAAACTTCGTGTTATCATTTAAATTTCTCGAATAATCGGTGCTCTCTGAGATTTTTCGACATTTGAAAAAATACATTCTACAGTCCCGAGCCACCTTAAACGACGCGATTCCACCGAAACCGCGAAGTATACAACAACGCGACCGCATCCTGTACCAGGAAACAAAGTTAAATTTAATTTCTTTCTCCAACAAAACGCTCAATCCGCGGTAGCGCTCCAACAATACACCCGAGCAAGAACAAAGTATCATTTTAATCCCGTTCGCCCGTAAAGACCTTTCTTTGCAAAATAAGCGCGTTTTTCCTTGCTCTTGAATAAACGAGCAAACAAGATTTAACTGATGAAACGAAAATGCCGCTTAGTCGCTTCACGGTAGAATTAAAGAAAAGCGTCCGAAAAATAATTATAAAAAAACAAAATAAATAAAACAATAGGGCAGCAAAAGCAGAAAGCGAGAGAGAGAGAGAGAGAGAGAGAGAGAGAGAGAGAGAGAGAGAGAATAAAAGCACTTGAGCGGCGAGCGCGCAGTAAAAAGTAAGCTAGTGTGTTTTCGGGTACTGCACGCTAGGCTAATTCTCACGGTAGGCTGGTGTATACGTGTACTACCTCATACCTGTGTGTACTGCATCGCCGGGTTATGTAGAGCATAAACCGTAAGGGTATGTGTGGGATATACTTGTAGTGCAAGAGGGGGAGGAGAGAGAGAGAGAGAGAGAGACCGGCTGATGGCCTCCTGCTTGGCGGCACATAGTCACGAAGTGAAGCAAAAGAGAGCCGTGGAAAAATAGTTTCCTCGCGGCAAACATATAATATATAAGTATAGCTGAGGAGGAGGAGGAGGAGGAGGAGGTGCATCTTGTGCGATGGATGTAAATGCACAACCTGATGTACACGAGAGAAGGATGATAGGCTGATTTCTTTGGTCTGCGTGGAATATTTAATCGTCTCGCTTTTAGTGCTATCTCTCCTTTTTTTTCCACGGCTTTTCCCCGTTAAACTGTGCGAGTATGCATCTATTTCGCGAAAGCTTACCTCTTTACTGCCATTATACGAGCTTGGGCGAGTTTTCGAGTAGCCGCGAGCCGCTTTCGCGGTGAAAACGCGCGACTAGAGAAAGATTGGGCGAAATGCGGGCCACGGAGGGAGAGAGAGAGGAAGCATAATCGTATAGTGGGGCATGTTTGGTTGTTTTTTTTATTTTTTTTTTATTGCTTGGTAGGAAATTTGGGTTATTGGACTTTGTCTAATTTATAATTACCTACAAACAAGAATAAAAAAGATCTTAAAAACTCCACAACTCACGCGTTTGCTCATTGAAATATACGTGACATTTTTACGAAGGTATAATTTTAATAAACAAGGAAAATTCTTGCCTTGAGTAAAGTCGTCATAGACAATTCATCAATTCGTCAAATCACTGAAGAAGTATCCCTAAATTTTTTCTGGCACACAATTCTATATTTATCAGCGATTCTTTGGTACACAAGCAATAAGTTTTTCAATTTTTTTCGCGATGGTCTACAGTACGTCTTTGTCTTGTTGAAGGAACCCTCTAAACAAATGTGTATTTGAAATCCGGTGACAAAAATTGTGTACCCAAATGTCGAGTCTTACACGCTCGAATTCACAGTGTATAGGTCCAGACGTGATTATACGCAAACACACATCCGAGAGAAGAATCGGGTTTTTCTCGATCATCGCGCCGAGGAATGTGGGCAATCTTTGCTCATTTGCATTCAAATCACCTCTGTTTGGGGAGGGGGACCCATATTTCTGTGTTTCTTTCGTTTGAAGCGTACACGAGTGAGGGGGGGGGGGAGTTTGTCGCGAGAGAGGATCAATACACAGTAAAAATCATCGCGAGAGAAAAAGACGAAGAAAGAAAAAAAAAAATCCCCACCATAATTATGCTACTCGCTTTCTCAAAGCTGCTATCTCTGGCGTGTATACGCGACCGCACGAGCGCGTTAAAATTTTTCCATAGGCAAAACAGCGGCCCAAGTGTACACACCCGGGCGTGCATAAAATATTCCCCCAGTGAAAGCGCAGCGCACGCACTTTACTTACAGAGGCGCGCTTTTATCAAGTTGTATGTTTAAACGACCTAGGATGTCGAGTGTCTGGATTAGCGTGTATGCTGTGAAATGGGGGGAAAAAAGCACAACCTTATCCGCTTGAACTTTCAAAACCAAGTATCATTTGTGCGGACAAAGGGGCAAACGGGAGGGAGGGGGGAGACTCCTCGCGACATCTCCTGTTTTCCATCTCGACACAAAGACACATTATGTTACAAGCGCCTCGCGAAGGAGCCAACTGTTCTCCCGTGTAGAAGCAGCGGCGTCGAGTCACTTTCACTAACCCGTTCGCTACATGTATATATACAGCTCGCGGTAAGCGTATACCCTAGCTGTATTGGACATATTGTAGATTAGCTATACGTGGCGTTGTGTAAGTGTAAACGTATATATAGAAGAGAACGAAGGGGCAAGTTGACCGAGGCTTATTATATAAATTGGACGAATCGCGAGAACCGAGCTCCTACTTGTGTATTGGTATACATATTTTTTTTTTCCCATTGGTTGTACTCGTGAGAGGAAGCCGAGAAACGTTTCCAACTTTAATTTATATTATTTACAGGAACAGGCAAAAATTACAATTAGGTACGTATACGGCACGAGAATGACCGGAACTTTTTTTCCGTGTGGCACTTTAGGTATCCGGATTGTCGTTTCAGTTGCCCATAGGGGCTTGAGAGTCATCGTGGCACGCTATAATAGCCGAGGGTGAAATCCCGGTCGCTCGGAGATGCAAAATTCAGAGCTCCGTCGTCGCTGCTCCTTTTACCCCATCACTCGATCGCCATTTGAAATTCATAGCAGCTCTGTTGTATATAATACCTTTTAACACCCTCAAATCGCGATTATCGTTTATTTGGTTTTCCCTTTTTTTTGTTTTTTCAATCTCAAGCCACAAATAAAGGATGAAAGGAGAAAGACTCGCGGGGCATTTCATAAATTGCGCGCCCGGGGAAGCCGGCGACTGGCCAAATTTTCCCCTCTTCCTGTACCTTTCCTTCCTTCGCCTATAACGTATATATAGCGTACAAGTACCGGGAGGAGGGATGAAGACGCTCGTGCGTGGAATAAGGGAACGTGCCTTGCTTTACTTTTTTTTTTTTTTCCTTCTCTTCCTCTTTAAATTGCCTGTGCGACCATGGACCACCGAGACTTGTAAATTAGAGATTCTTTTTTTCCTTCTCGTGTTGGCGTACCCTGTACGCGCCGTACTTTTCAGCTGTGGGGCTTTTTCCTCGGGTTCAAGGTTGAATTTTTTTTTTTCTTTTTTTGCCCGCAGATAACTATGGGGATCGTTAATTAAATGTACAGAAAAATGGCCAACGAACTTTCAATATAATTCTTTCCATCCTGCAACAATAATAGATTCAGAATTTGTTTTTGCTTCCAAAACTACCTCGTTAGACTCGACGGAAAGGAAAAAGAACTTCGTCTCGTACACAAATCAATGCAATAGATACTCGCCCCCATGCCATCGTTGTTTTTTTATTTAGCAACGAATGCGTGGGCGTGTATATTATAAAAAAAACTTTGTAAAAGGGATTTCTGTGTGATACATTACCCTTCGACACGAGTTCTCGGAAAGGTGCTCTCTTCGTCGCAAACGCACAAAAAATGCAGTTGTATACAAAGAAAAAATAATAAGAGGAAAGGGAGCTTGACTGTAGTACGTATATACATGGGGGATACAACAGGAGAGTCTGGGTTTTTTACGGCACAAGTCCAATTGGATACTTTACGCTCGAAGTAGAAGTATATACAGTGGAGGTGGGTGAGGACTGAGGAGGAAGAACAATAGACGAGCGGCGTGCGTATGTGTATCGACAGTCGTATCTCCCCGAGACTCGGAGAAGCCACACGAAAGATCTTCCGATTGTTTTGTACTTGCCTCTCGTTGTTTGCTTGTTTGTTTGTTTGTCTTTTTTTTTCCAGCCACTACCGATGGGTTTTTCCACGTGCCGGTGCGTGAGCTGTGGACTCCCTGTTGCAGCTTGTCTGATGGTGCTTCTTTTTGTGCGTTCTTCCAAGCCCAAGTGTATTTCGTCATCAGGTGCCATTAAGTCGATTTATCAGCCGCCCCCTCGTCCTCTTATTACGCGTGTTTGGGTGGCTTGTTTCCCGATCAATGACAATATAATATCCCTGTATGGTCCAGTACACCCATCGTACGTATAAAAAAGAGAGAAGCATCACCAGCCGAGCTCTGATAACTGCCTTTCTTTTTCACATTCAAACATCTTTTGTTCAGCATTTGCGCTTTTGTCTCCCACAAAGCTCGCCTCGATGAATAATTCACGCGTATGTGGCTCTAAAAACAAAAAAAAAAAAACATCGTGTACTTACAGCTTTTACCCGGTGACATTATTTTGCAAAAAAAAAAAAAAAAAAAAAAAAACACTACAGCTTTCTTCTTCTTCTTCTCGCGTTTGTCAATCGTGTTTAGGTATATGGGTACTCGCGCGCGCAACAATGCATCTTGTGAAATACCTGCGAGAACAATACCACGCATACCTTGTACTTGAAGCGCGTTTTAAAACGTGTCTCCCGTCGCGCTGAAAGGTAACGTCGTTTCGTTTTATTATTAGTATATATGTATACATACATACATCGCGTATCAATCCAACGCGCTATCCTCGTGCCGGTCCTCTCTCCGTAAGTATCGAGAAAACGCCGACCATAAACGAAAGGATTAGGTTTTCGAGTCGGCGATGGTATCGGTATATATAGGTAAAGGCTGTCTCTTTTCCTGATACAACAGCCGCCCACGCCGGCCGATTAACGATCTCCGGCTCTCTTTGTTCGGCTACCCGCGTTCGCGCGTTGCAAAACTTTGTGGCTTCGAGAGCCTTTTCTCCATTTTATTTTATTTTCTTCCAACAACGTCTATTCGAGTATATTATCCTGCGAGTCGTAAACCACAGTGCACCACTGCAGGATATGCGCGGCTCTTCCGTGTAGAAACTCCCCGTTGTTCACTGGCTACTCTTCTTTCTTTTTTTTTTTTCTTTTCTTTTCTTTTCTTTCCCCCCGCGCGACACTCGCCTTTTCGGATGCTCCTGAAAACGTTAACGAGGCCCCGCAATCTTCTCTTTTATGTACCTATCGCTGTGGGATAAATCATCGGTCCTACGGTCCAAGTTTTTTTTTTTTTTTTTCTCCCGTCCAACGGCCTGAGTCCGACTACAGCGTTTTTCCTTATCATCCTCGGGAACAAGCCTATTGGTATCAGCCGTCACTTTTTTTTTTTTTACTGCCATACACCCCATCTTTCGTGTACATTATTCATTTTTTTACACACATATAAACGCGATGGAGTTAATAGCCGCGACGTAATATATTTTCCCTCTGCGTGTATGCATGCGTGTCGATATTATCTATGGTGTCTCTTCCCACGTTTTCACTGCGACGCATTACAGAATTTTCGTCGTTTGGAGAATAGGGTATAAGTAGAGGGGATATTTCGCAAGGCGCTCTCTCGCGCGTGACACTAATAAATTTTCATAGACGCGCGCGTTTCGTTCTTTTCGCCGCACAAGCAGCCGGCCTTGAACTCCTTTGCGTATATTATATACGTATACACTTGTCAAAAGTATTCGGCTCGTGCGAACTATACGCGCTTTCTATGGTTGGTACAATCAAAGCAGAGAGAGAGAGAGAGAGGAATGCCTGACGGGGAAAAAATTTTGCGCGCTATGCTCGTGATTTCATTGTTATTGTTGCGTGCGCGATTTTTCAGTAGGCGTGCGTAAATGCGGCAGGGGAAAAGATGTGGAAGAAGTTTCTTTTTCCGTATTTATACGAGTGTGTTGAAGTTGCGGTATTTGGATTTGGAAGAGAGTTTTCAAGGATATTTTACTTGTTAACTTACAGGATGTCTTTTCCGAAGATTTTTTTTTCTCAATTTTCTATCTATTTTAAATTGCAATACAGTAGTAGGAATTATTTTATGAAATTTATGCAACCTCGTATGATTCATCTGCAAGCAAATGACACTCGCCTGTGCCTTTAAAACACAGACAACGAATATCAAGTATGATTTTCCGTATATTTTTATAAAAAAGAAAAAAAAGTAAAAAAAAAAAAATATATTGTTCATGATGTAGAAAAAAAAACGCAACTCAATTAAAACTCGTATAAAGTATTTTTTCTAGCAGAACATTCAACTTCACTGTGTCCATACAATGTATCGTTATTTATTCTTATTATATGGCTGAATATTAATTACGTTCTCTGGTAGGTATACATTGCACTAAAAAACACAATAAACTTATTGCTTTTGCAAAATATTGGAGACTGCATTATTCATGAATCCGTCCGATATGTACCAGTGCCGAATGCGTCGAATTTTTCATATATGTTTATGAAAAATTTATCATTCGCTACCGTGAAGAAAGGAACTTTGGCCTACTTCGGGGAAACTGCAAGGCGCCGCGAATAACTGTGCTCCGCGCATCTGTCAAGGTTGTAATTGAAAACTTGCAACGTGTATATGTACGTCCCCACATGGGTGGTGTGCTACGCACAGCTGTGCGACCTACAATGCTATATGATCGTGGTCTCGTAACTCATGTATGTATTGTACGTTAAAAATCCGGAACTGCCAGTACTTGCAGGGTAATTAACGAAAAACGGAATTCGAGGGGTGTATAGTTACATGTTTTTTTTCTTCCAGTTTTCCGTTACACCAGAAGAATAATTTTATTTTTGAAACACAACAAACATCGATTTCATTTTTTTTTATTTCATTTTGTTCTGAAAATTTCATGCAATAACTGTTATTATTACACGTATTGCCTAAAAAAAATTACAGTTTAAAGGAAAAAAAATTTAAACGAAAAAAAAATAAACATAAAAAAAAAAGTTCTTAAGTATTCGAAAAATTATTTAAATATTTTATACTTCAAAATAAATTCATACATCACAAATTTATTGCAATTATCTATCAGAAAATACTATTTCTTAATATGATAGTTTTAATAGTGCTAAATGATGAAATTGTTTGCCAAAAAAACTTACATAATGTAGGAAAAAAACTGTTTAAAAATTTTATTTAAGTCTGTTGATAAACAAAGTGTTTTTTTTTCTCGTATGTGTTACTTTTTTTTTGGACATTTTAATGCCTGAATCGTACACTCAACAGAGAGACTAATTTAAATATAGCGATATTTTAGTGTGCGCTTGAAATTTAGCGATCTACAACTCGTACTTGGTTAATTTGCATAAAAATGAGTTCCAGAAAAAATATACGTCTGCAGGTTGTTAACTGTAACTTCAAATAAGAGTATATTCTCTTGTATAATCAAACGATAGAATAGCTAAGATCTAAGATTAATTGTCAATAATGAGAGACGGTGACTATGGTCATTTGAATGTACCTTAAATTTGATTGATAATTCGTACCAATCGTAAATTATCGGGTTTTAAAAATGTTTGATAATGATAATCATATCGCGTCTTTTGTGATTTTTTATTTTTTTTTGTTTGATTATAAACTTTATATTTTCATAAAAAAAAAAGTAAGTAGCAAATTGGATGTGAAAAAAACTGAAATTTAGTACAAAAATCCCAATCGATGCATTGTTGACCAGTGCTAGAAGTAAATTACTAAAATAGTACCCACAGTTTATTATTTAATTATTTAAAAATTAATGTTTTCTCCAACTCTTTAACGTGTAGAGTATGAAATTTTTTTCTTCTCAATGAACGATAAGAGAATAACTTGTAATGTTTGAATATTTCCAATTTTTTGTCAATTGTTATCAAATACATGGACTTGAAATGGAAATGAATCAAATGTAAATATGAACGCTCACAGTGCACCCAAATACATCGTATCGCATTTAAATGTATTTCACAGCCTGAATACTCACTTAATTTTTTGCTTCGAAAAAAAAAATCACACAATACACCTGCAACGACCAAGACAACACAAAAATTTCAATTAAAAAGCCGCATGTTGGAGAGCCGTGAAAAAAACCAATCTCCCTCTCGCAGCCATAAACGCGATACTTACTACACGCCAGGCCGCGGCATAAAACCAGCAGCAGAAGTCAGCGACACACTGGCAAAAACCTTTTTTTTTTTTTTTTTTTTTTTCACAGCACCGTATACACATACACTCGCTGCGGCTTCTTCTTGTTTATACGCCCGGGCGCCATCAAGCCGCAGCGACTCCGTTCCGCCCAGAAACAGCAGTGGCCTCGTAATCGCGAGCGTCGTTTAATGAAGTGCCCCTCTTGCGCGCTGCAGCCCCAAAGTTTGCGCGATGGAGAGAGAAAAAAAAAAAAAAAAGGAAAACAGGCCGTGGCGCTGGGAATAAATTTTTACGCCGCAACCCTCCCCTTTCTCTCGAGTGCTGCGCGGGAGGAGAGACCAAAGGCAAGCATTGCACCACGGCCCTTCTTCTTATTACCCACAGCAGCGAGGTGCCAAGTCTTCCTCTTATTCTTGCCCCTTTTCTTCGTTTATGCATGTATACACATGTGTATATATGCTTTCCTTCTTCTTCTTTTACCGTTCGCTCTATCGTATTCGCTCCACTTACCTTTCTTATCTTTCCCTATTTCTTTTTCCACCCTCCGTGTGCCTCCCGTGTAAGGGCGTACAAGCAAATGTGTGCTTCTCTATACACTCTGTACTCGGCACACACTCTCACAAGAGTCGTCGCCACTTCTCTTTAGGTGCTTTTTGCGCCGAGCTTTGAGAGCTTTTTACCGACGCTCTGCTGCTGCTGTTGCTACCGCGCACAACTTTTTTTTCCCCCTTCACCCTCCCTCCACTGCGCGGCTTTATAGGCTCAATTTATTCCCATACGCCTGTGTCGAGATTTTTATTTCCGTGGGTGTTTTTATGATGCAGTCGATCGACTCTCCCTTCGTCCTCTGGAGCGTTTTTTTTTTTTTTGATAGCTGCACGTTTCGAGGAAAACTTGGGATCTTGCACTGGAAGTATATGTGAAAAATGTTGCCTTGGTTCCGAGGGTTGAAACAAAAATGTTTTTAATCTAAATGATACTTACCCGTTGTACTTTGTTTGATTATTTGATTACCACCTGTCTCACAAATTTTTCTCATACATTTGTAATACATACACAAATCATTTGTTTTCGATGGATAAACATTTTTTTTTTTAAAGAATACTGAAGATGATAATTTGGTGTTATCAAGGAGATTAAAGTTAATTTGTAAACAATTTCCAATATTATCATGTCATGACATATTTTTTTTTATTTTAATGTAGTCACTTGTTGTTTAAAAATTTTTTTTTGTACACACCAGAAACTCGAGGAAAACAAAAATATAGCCAACATAAAATGCCCCTCATTCTTACACTGCAAAAATTTAGTACTGGTCAGTTGAAAACCATAGCAGGGCTAGCCTCGTAAAAGTGGTCGGAAAATTCTCCGCGTTTCGCCTTCCCGCTCGTACGAGATTTCCATACGAAATTCCTGCCGTCCAGAATAAAAAAAGCCAAGCCTATGAATTCCGGAAATCCAGTAGCCAACCTTCGTAAACAATGTTTGTGAAAAATGTCTAATAAAAATATACCGTGACAAAAAAAATGTAAATTCCCCGCTCTTCGTACCGATCCATCGATCGACTTTGGTTGCTATTTTTTTCCTCGCGAATCTCGTGTCACCTGCAATATCGCTGAGACAAGAAGAAGAGGGGCCAGAAGAGCAGCTGTCACTTAAGCCCCGGCCGAAAATAGAGGAGACTTTTCGCGAGAGTCGATTTTTCCATCAAAGTGTCTCCTCTCTCTCGCGCAGACATCGGCTCACTCCCGTGTTGCAGTTACGTTGTATGCCTTTCCCACGCGAGGCATAAGAAGAACAGGTCTATCGTGCGAGGTTTCCGGCTTGCACTCACTTTTTTTTTTTTTTTTTTTCTCTCTTTACTACGCAGCTTCCGGATGAAACGCGTTTCTCCAGCTGATGCTGTGGGCATAAACCGTTTTATGGTGGAAACGGCAAATTGTCAGTGCCGATCTTCCAACTCCCTATCTATGGTATTTTTTTTTTTTTTTTTTTTTTCTTAGATGCGCAATTCTTACTCACAAAGATCCATATGGAAATTTTCAGAGGAGATAACGAATATCACTGGTATTTCTCGTTATCTATGGTAAAAAAGTACGCTAAGCTTCACCGATATGATAGCCTCTTGTAATGTGAGTCATTAAAAATAAAAAATAAAAAAAGTGGCCAAGCGATATCAATTGTTACTAAAAATTTCTTGTGGTTCAAACAATTTGGGTTTATTTATTAGATTACTATTTATTTATTTATTTATTGGGTTTATTAACAATAACAGTATTAGTGTATGAGATGTAGGTGTAACTTTAGGTTGGAGTGATTTTTTTACGCGTCAAACACCCCTGCGCAAATATATAAAAATATATATGCATGTATAAGCACTGGTGCACAAAAAAACAATACTTTACGACACAAAGTACCATAGACTTGTCGCTATGGCACTGTATTATTATCTCGGCATATCTTTTGTTTCGTCTTATTTTCATCGTATCCCCGTTATTCGTCGTTTTCTTGATGTACAACATATCACTTCATTATTGCTAAATAACGTGATCGTGGCGTAAATTCAAAGACAAAAATAACAATTGGAAAGACAATGCCGTCTTCTAATGATTAAATTGTTTGAAATTACCAACGATTTGACGAGAGCTGCAATCTCGAAAACAAGAGCACCCTTATGCAAACAACAGCTCGCATATCGCCCGCATTTTCTTATCTAATGTATACACGTACAAGTCATACAACGCGCTACTTATACTTTTTTTTTTTTTTTTTTTTTTCTCGCGCGACAGCTGAGCTTCACAAGCGAGGCGGGAGGTAAAACTCGCTGTAAACATTAATTGGCGACTCTAATCGGGACGACCGGCCATCTAAAAAAAAAAGCTAAGCATGTGTATACACGCTCCGCGTGCAGGGTGTAATTTTCCGATTGCAGAAG
Source organism: Copidosoma floridanum (assembly GCF_000648655.2). The sequence goes on along the minus strand of NW_019379461.1, from coordinate 149,032 downwards.
CACCTTTGGGGTACAACCAGACTGTGACTAGCCGGTGGTGGGCTGTACTTGTCTCTTGTGCAGAGTTTGTGTGGATGTAAACGCGCGTGCATTACAGAGATAACGAAGAGCTTGTGTGTGTGCATTGAGTATACAGCGTGCACACAGCGATCCCAGTTGATGATAAGGAAAAGGTGCAGCAAGAGAGACAAGAGATAACGGAGAAAAAGAGGATTTGTAGATTGGCACCGTCTTCATCGTCGTTTTATCTACTCCCGGGTGCTGGCTGTCTCTTTGTATGGGTGTGTATTGCGTGTGCATGATTAGCTTGTGGAGTAGATGCTCCGCGGGCAATTTGGGGCCAGAAAGTTGTGGGGCGAAGCGATACGCGCGACGTAGGTGGGGAGTAAATTTTTTTTTGTTTAATCAGTAAATCGTTTGTGAAGGGGTTTCTTAGATGAATGATTGAACAGCGTTGTGACTTTTTATCTTTTAGGAAATATTTTGAACAATGTTTACGCAATCACGCATTACTGCAATACATCTGCCATTGACAAATCTGGTGCACATAACATATTAATTGGTGACCCAGGCTTTACTCTCGCGTTTCATTGTGTACTTTTCTGAGTACTTTTCACTGAGGGGTAACTTTGGCCAACTAAATTTATCGTGCTAATAAGCTTAATATTAATTAATCATCGAGTTAACTGAAGTTATAACTATTTTAACTTTTGCGATAGTGACCTGTAAGGACAGGCATAACCATACACTTTCCTCGATATATTTTCAAAGCCGTGTTTATATAAATACATGAATTTTCGGTGAGTAAAAAATTTTCTAATACATAATGTAAATAATAAGTAAAAATTTAATCACCTTTAAGGCAGGAGTTGTAATTATTTTTCATGTGGGTACTAAAAATTACAAAAAAAAAGGTTTCATTGAAAGATGTTTCGTTTGATCTATTTTGTATGTACCTTTGTTCATTTTGATTATGTACAGAGATACTTGACACACCAACGAGACCTTTTATAAATTATTTAACTTTGGGATCAAAAAATTATATGGGATCAAACGAACGCTTGTACAACCACGACTCCTTGTTAATAATGTTGAAATTTAGTTGATGCGAGACCCCCTAGTCACCCTAAGTCTCAACATCCGAAACTGAGAACTAAAACCAGAGTAAACAACGCAGCTTATTCTTGTTACTGCGCATAAAAAGTATGCCAGAAAAGCCAACGGTCTGGAGACGATCTCCTATCGTTCCCCTTTACTTTTCACAACAACATCAATTATTACTTATCTGTTTTTGCCCACTGCAAATGTCTCTCATGATTTTTCATTAAAAATTGTTTTCAAGAGATAAACCAGTACATATCTGCGTTCGCAATATTTCCCACTCAGAACTATTAATAGTAAAAAAAACGCGTCTACAAAAACATCGAGCATGAAAAAAGAAGAAAAAAAAATTTACATGTTTTCCGCGTACCCACGAAGAATCGCGATTCCCTCTCTTCCGCGATGCCAGTACTTGAATATTACAAGCGTAGCTTCTCCTTAAAAAAAAAAAAAAAAAAAAAGAAACTCATCGACGTCTCCCGATCGACCAATTAACTCTCGTAATCCACACGCGCGCGCTACCAGCGGCCGAAGGTCTCTCATAACCATAAATTTCAGCTTTCACTCGGGAAAACGCCGATGGCCAGTTGGCTGCACCACCACTGACACCCGAGCCTCGTCCCTTTTCCTCCTTCGGGAGTAAAGAACCCATAAAAGAATCACGCGCTGGAAACGCGTTGGAGCGAAGCCCTCGCCGACACTGCCGCTGAGCTGTGAAAATGTGCGTTAGGTGAACAAAAAGAAAAAAAAGAAAAAAGAATCGGGGACCTTGGAAAAAAAGGAGAGGACAAACAATCCGACCTGCACCCATGCGTTGAAACGCAAAAAGAGGCATAGAGAGCGGGAAGAAAAAGGTCTCGTCAAGAGGGAGAGGGAAAAAGAGGATAAGGAAAAAAAAAAAGAGGGGAAAAAAAAATGCGCAACGGCGCTCAGTCCCAGCAAACGGCGGTGATGAGCCCGACGCACTTGAATGGCTCGGCGCAGTTTCCGGGTGGCGCCTACTACCCCCAGTCCCGGCACTCTTGGGGCCAGTTTCCGGTGACGCACCGCAATGCCGGCGTGAACGTAGTGCCCGGCGGTGGTGGTAGGCCCCTGTCCCATCCGCCGCCACCGCCACCACCACCCTCTCGGCGCGAGATACAGAGAGCCGCGGCGATACAGCAGCAGATGAAGCAGCCGGCGTCCCAGCAGCAGCACAACAGGCCCACGTTGCTCCAACAGGCCAGGTGTGCCACGCCCTCGGTAAGTTTTTTTCGTTTTTCCTCCTCTGTATATTATATATACGCTTTTTTGCCTTTTTTTCCGAAGGTCTTCGAGGGTATACGTGCGTACGATTTTTACGCACGTTCATGGTGTTGTTAGTAATAAAATGATTCCAATCGGTGCACGTTAGGAGAGACAGAAAGTTGTTCTTACACATAACTATAGACTGTTTTTTTTTGTTTGTTTCCTGTACATTATTTTTCTTTACTACTACTTATGTTTAAACCTAAGTACATTGAAAGAAGATAATTAGTATTAATAAAGTTCTTTCAAACAAAAAAAGCAAAAAAAATTCATCTACTCGGTATACGTGGATATACTAAATCTGCAAAAAACTTTTGTACATTTTTATCTAATTAATAAAATAACCGATGAAAAAATTACATTGTCAACGAATTAACAAAAAATTAAAGTACTGCAACACCGAGCATTTGATACTATTTTTTCATTCAAAGGAGATTAGGTACATTATAGATGCCTTCAATATCCGATCGATCGGCTATTCAATATTTCCCTACCCAAAACTCCGTTTCAATTCATTTCTCGGTGTATATACAAACACGAAGAGAAAAAAAAAATCTAATCGCACTCACGTACCCGTATAACGAGGCTCTCTGCTTTTTTTCCCCCCATTCCACTCAGAGAAGATAAAAAAAAGCCCAGCCATCGTTGTGAAAAAAAAAAAAAAAAAAACCTAACTGTTTAACGGTACGTTATATCCACATACACACACACGTACGGGCCCAAGCGCGGAGAGACCTCCTGTATATTACAGTTGTCATGCGGCTCGGGTGCGCGTGGAAAAGCGCCCCGTGGAATATCTTACGAGGCTCCTCCTCCTCTTTCTCCTTTGCGGAATTTCATTAAAATGTATAGCGGGTGTCGCTGCTTCTATACCGTGTATGTATACGTATATATATATATCCCTTTTCCGAGCACCCTCCAGCACTTTCCGATCTATCTGTCGTACGTGCTTGTGTGTTGGGTGTATGTATATACACGTACACACGGATACACGGTACGCCAACTTTATCGGGGATATTTATTGCGTTTGCAGCTTTAAACGCTCTCACTTTACCTAATCTAGATCTGTCTGCAGTATTCTTTGATTTGATAAACTCTCGGGATACCGAGATATTTGGGTGGAGTTTCATTAGGAAGAAGGAGCAGAAATAATAGCAGGAGATGATGATGTATAGACGGTTTTTTTTTTTTTTTTTTTTTTTTTTTTTTTCAGTACAAAGATCGCGAATCGGTGGGTCTGAAGCTTTGTTGCATCATTTATTTGTGCACGTAGTATTTGTTGTAATGTTACTGATTTATATGGGATTGTGTATAAAGTTAAATCGAATTGGAAATCGATTTCGTGTGTTTGTTCCTTCTACAATTTTCGATAAAAATACATCAGAGTGAGCTCCATTAAGTTTTGAAAACAATAGATCCTGGAATTGATTTTTATCTAATTCACCGTCAAGTGAATTAAACCGTCGATCGATAAGTACCCCCATCCCCATCTTATCGGCACACGGTGAATTCCGTCCGCCGTAACAACCTGGACTCTATGGCATACTTAATTCAATCCGAACGAAATACTATATAGGCGCGAGGTGTTCGGTGGCCGGTGTTATATTATATTATTCCAAAAGTGCGCATCAGCCGGTGAGAGGTCCTTGAAGTCGTCGGCGATTTATACCGCAAATGTATATGGAGTTTTCCGTGTCGGAGATTTTAAAGTGACGGTCCCGCCCGAGATCGAGGGAGCTATTCTTGCTCTCTCTCGGCTTGACGCTGCAGTTCGTAGTAAAACCGGTGAATTTCACCAGTTTCATTCATTCGGTTCCACAGGAAACGAATGTATACCCTGTACATTGAGTCAATCGGTAGGAGATCACAAGAGTGAAAATAATTGAAAAAAAAAAAAAAAAAACTATTCGCTGAGTGCGTTTTTTTTTTCATAGGCAAAAAGCCATGATTCATCGATTAAAGAGTTTCTCCTCCCCAGAAGATCAAACAAAGGATAAATTCATTAGTGCACTAATGCAATCCTCATCAGGAGAACTACTATTGCGCCGCTACAGAGCATTCCAAGAATTTCTGGCAATTAATCGATCGATATGCTGGACGTACGATTCCACTCTTATTAAAACGAAATAACATTTGGAGAAGCCATTTGTGTGAAACCAATTGTACGTAGTGTCATCGACAATAATCGTATTAAAGGCACCTACGCAGTGAAACACAATTAATAATAACACACTTAACGATTGGGGAAACATTATTAACGTTACATTTTGTTCCTCGACAAGTAAGTATTCGGCGATAAAAAAACGATAAAAGAGACAATTTTAAACGATGACTCACAGGTATGTACAATCATTAGGTCTCCGAGCGCTCCAAATATATACCTCGTTGTAATCGTTGTAATCGTATGGTTGATGCGTACATACTTACCTACATGTAACGCAGACCACTTCGACCTGATGGCTAAAGACTGTCGAAGCCGACGTAGGTAAGTAAATACTCAGGAGCAGTATAGCGCACGCCAACAGTGGCGTGTATACGTATGTATTATACTTATATGCACAGGTAAATGTACCGGTGTAAAATGTAACAGGATCGCCGGGGACCGCAAGTATCGAAAGGCTCTCTTTGGTTTGTTTTTTCACTTATTTTCCTCCATTCCGTTCTCTGTGTATGTACTCTCGTACGAGTATGTATGCATATGTATAATCGTCATTGGAAGAGAGAAATGCAAGGAAGATATGCGATCGAGGCCGCGCAGTCGGAGAGCGACAAGGTCGATCGGTGCAACCAACACCGCCGGCCACCTTGACGGTTTTCTCCTTTGCCTTTTCACGCGCGAGCATTTTTCCGCGCCGATCTCCTTCCGCTCTCCGGCTCACCTATATATATATAAGACGAGATAAAACGGAAGCGGACCGACTCATCCGCGACGATCGATTTCCTCTGCTCTATGCCGTTGCCGCTGGGCATGACGATCGGTACATCCCTGTAGCTTTTCGTCGGCCGTACATCCGCACTTTCATCGTCCGATCGCGGCTCCTCGCCTATACACACTCTTTTATACATCCCCCCCCCCTTCCTCGCGGAGTATCCAGAGCGTGCCCAAGAGTCTTTTGCGCGGATGGCCTATTGTGCGCGTGCACGGCGAAAAAAGAGAGTTGCACGCATACTTTCAGAGAAATATAGGAAGAACCACGCGGTATTGACCCGAATGCCTGTATATATTATATATACATGGCCTTCGCGTGTACGCATCTATAACTACCAGCTCTTTTGGAGATGTACGAATTGTACATTTGTATGTGGTGTATAGAGGAGCCTTTGATTCTCCTCTCTCGTGTCTGCTGTTCTGTGCGCTCAGAGAGAGAAAGATACTTGATTGCGCTTGGATCTCTCTCTCTCTCTCTCTACCGCGGCTTTTGGAAGACCCTCTAGGGGTCAAGTTGGTGTGTCGGTGTACCAAGGGAAAATTGTTTTTCCATAGCGCGTTTGAGTTCAAAGTGTTTGTACGCTTGAAACGTTTTTCGTAAATATCATCTCTCGAGTAAATGCGTATGGTATACGAGATGGGAATCACTCCACGTGTTGTTATCGAAGATGGAACGACTTGAGTACAATGGAACTGCAAACAAGGGGTTGGCATAATTGCTATTTATAGATTATATCGAGTGGTTAAAGGGATAAATATCTCGAAGAAATAAACTGTTTTTCATTGCTTTTTCTTTTTTTAAACTATTTCGACTTAGTATACTTGTAGTGCAAAAAAAGTCTAGATTTCTATGGGGGGAGGGGGGGGGGAAAAAAAAAAATCTCGCAAAGTAAATGTGTAAAAAAAAATGACGAGTTAAACGTGACTCGGCGCTCCCGATACAGAGCCGATCTAATCGATGCACGACACAATCCTCCGCTTGATATCTTTTGAAGCGACCAAAATTATTCCGCTCTACAAAACAGAGCTTTTCTATCTCGATCCCAAGGCAAAAGACACCCCGAGTCCGAGATGAAATTTTCCGGATTTCGGAACACGCGTCATTCGCACACATCGAGCCTTTGGAATTCCAATTAGACCAACGAGTAATTATCCAAGATCTCGGTGACACAGTTAACCGCACACAATGGTATACGCGTGGGCGGCTACGCGAACACGTGCCCATTAACGGTTTCTATTTTAGTAAGCGTCTCCCCCCCCCCTTTTCCCCCATTGAGCCTCGGCGGGACACAATGGGTTCCCATTTGGCAATAAGTGCGACTCGTATTGTTCGCGTCCGTGGCTCGTCTCTGTTTTGTGCGTGTCGAGATTTTTTTTCGTTTCGACTTGTCTTTCAACTGCGACCGTTTGCGCAATCAGACGTGATTTTATGAAAGAATTTTCGAGTTCAAACGCCGAAAGTTTGGATTTTTCTTGGTATGACTTTACGAACGTATAAACACCGTGGAGATTTTTGTGTCAAAAAATATATTTTTATCAAAGAAAGTTGTAATGGTCTCGTCAAGTGTAATTGGTTTGATTAACACAATTTTCTTTTGATGTAATTCTATTTTATGGTTGTTTATTGTACAAACTAATCAGTTAAATTTTTGCCATTTAAAGACAGATTATATTATATTTGACCAAATCGAGCTTTTTTTTTTTTTGAAATTTGTAATCACAATTGATGTATACATAATAATGATAAAAATAAGTTTTTGATGAACCGAATTGATTTACAAATTGATTATTTTTATGCTCCATGAATAAAGTAAAGAATAAGCCAATATCCTTGACAACCCCTTCAATTTTCACATTTACTTTGTTACTTGTAACTCGCCAAACCACATGTACTGGACGTTCTTAATTGCATAATGCCAAAACGTCATTCAAATGGTAAAGTAATGGGTATGTAACAATAGGAAAACAAAAACACAATACGTATCATCATTATCATCGTTCGATGCTCATATAGTACAACTATTATTTATCATCAATTAATTAGATTCGTCTCGATGCACGCGTACAATAAATAAAGTACCAATACAACCGTGGCCAACACGTGCGCCGTATATGCTCTCGACTCTCGACCCACATTTAACCCATCTTGATTTTAATTGACATTTTGTCGAGCAACAGCTGGTCACGATCTCTCTGGTTTTCGTGCACAAGTTTTCCACCCCTTGGCTCTTTAGCACAGGAAGTGCCAAGAGATATTTCGACGGAAACCTTGGAAACTTTTGCTTTTGATTGTATTTTTGTATTTGAAATTGCAGATTCGGAACAAAATTAAATTTTTAATGAAAATTTTTTAAATCAAGCATTGAACGTAATTTCATTGAATATGTTTTTCAGTTGATAATTAAATTTAATCGTCAATTTATTGGTATTTTCATTAACAATTATATTTAGTTGTTTATCCAAATTACGTCATAAATGGCACTTTTCTTCACTTGTTGAAAAATAAATAAATGATAAATAATAATGAAATTATTGATCGAATTGTAAAGAAATTGTGCGGAGGACGAAGACAACAAGATTGTTTGTTTTCTCCCGTGACTAATTGTATATAAAAAATATGTATACTTTTACGACAAAGTGTTAAAAACTTTCAACATTTTTTTTTGCCCGTCCGAGCGATCAATATCACCCAAAAATTGCAAATTAATCCTCGACGGCCATCCATTGGACCTACACGTGCACCAGCTGGGTTACAAACTCGGAGTGCACTTCCAAAGTGGTAATATCGTCTCTAATTTGTTTCTTCCGCGACGGAATGGCCCATTATCGCGGGCCCGCACAAGTTCTCCTTTCGCAAACGAACGGCACAACAGTCATAAATGCGTCAAAACAGTAATTTGTGCCAACTAAGGGGAGATACACCTATATGTCGTCATCTAAATCTCGCGAGTAATGCAAAACATTATTACGTCGCTTGCATCATCTTGCGTACTATTCTCCTCTTCCGAAAAATACAAACTTATAATGGCTCGACCTTTTTTCGAATCTATACGCTAACTGCATTTTGAAATTTTTTTTTTTTTTCAAATCTACGAGTGTGGCACATTATTGTACTATTGGCAAACTCGTCCCAGTTTCACGCATAGATGTATAGTGATGCTCAAATTAGTATCCAGCAACACATACTTTTTTTTATTTACTTGAACAATTTTTTGCAATCCTTTGTACAGTTATTATTTTGGGCGTGTTGCTTGCCAGTAATTCATATACAAAATGCATATTGCCGCATTCCCTTTCTCACTGCAGTACGTGCACACGTATCACAAGTGCAGACGTAAGAAAGTGTCGGAAAGGTATAACTTATACACTTGCATAGCGCAAACTACCCTCCCCCCACGACAATAACAGTTGTACGGTTATCCCTTGGCTCCTCCATGACCTCACCTCTTTTAGCTTTTTTTCCTTCCAACGTGTCCAAGCATAGAAGGTAGGTGTACCTTTTCACGTATACGCTAATTGTAATTTGCTCGGAATCTCTATCCCTCTCTTTACCACTTGTACTCTTTTTTTCACTCTCGTGCACAACTACGGCAGGCGAGCAAACGCGAAAGAGGCGCGGGGCTCTGTGGTACAAGTACAAGCGAGCCGGCGGGGTACGAGATTGTTTAGCTACCGTCTGGACGAAGTTGGGACCGAGGAAAGGCTTTTAGCGGGCATTACGGGATCCGGACTCGCGCTTCGGGTGCGCCAGTATACGCCTCTCTCGAGAATTCGATGGTGAGGATGCGGGTGGTGCTGGTGGTGCAGGACGCTTTTGAAGCGAAGCTCACCTCTGTTTGGACAACGAGGTGAGTGGAAATCGTGTGTGCACACACGTCGACGCTCCCACACATATGTGTACAACGTGGGATGGGTGATGGGCCGAGAGGGAGTTTGAGGACAGGTCGGGGAATTTCGTTGCTATATAGCTCCGCGACGTCGAGCCAGCTACAACTGTAACGATTGCTACACCATGGGCTTTCGTTCGTTTGCGTGGGAGCTTTTTTTTTTGTTGTATTTTTGGGAAAAACGAGTATTAGGTGTATGTCTTCAAACTGCAAACAGCTCTTTGTTTTTTTTTTTTTTTTTTTTTTTTTTTTTTTTTTTTTTTTTTTTTTT